>JANIJG010022313.1:217246-236577 GCA_024611175.1 Megaceryle torquata
GGAACACCACTTGTGACCGGATGCCAGACAGATTTAGCTCTGTTCACTACCACTCCTTCAGCCCGGCCATCCAGACAATTTTTTATCAAGTGCAGAGTGAATTTATCCAAGCCTTGCACTATAAGTTTCTGAAAGAGAATGCTGTGGGAGACAGTGTCAAAGGCTTTACTAAAGTCCAGGTAGACAATGTCCACAGCTCTTTCCTCATGCACTAGGCAGGTCACCTTGTTGTAGAAGGAGATCATGTCAGTCAGGCAGGACCCGCCTTTCATAAACCCATACTGACTGGGCCTGATCACCTGGTTGTCTTGTTATGTGCCGTGTGATGGCACTCAAGATGACCTGCTCCATAACCTTCCCTGACACCGAGGTCAGACTGACAGGTCTGTAGTTCCCAGGGTCATCCTTTCAGTCCTTCTTGTAGATGAACGTCACATTTGCTAACTTCCAGTCAACTGGGACCTCCCCAGTTAGCCAGGACTGTTGATAAATAATGGAGAGTGGCTTGGTGAGCCAAGCTCCTTTAGTACCCTTGGGTGGATCCCACCTGGTCCCATAGACTTGTGCACATTTATGTGGCACAATAGGTCACTGATCATTTCCTCCTGGATTACGTGGGCTGCATTCTGCTCCCCATCCCCATCTTCCAATTCAGGGAGCTGGACCCTCAAGTAGCAACTGGCATTGCTGACAAAAACTGAGTCAAAGTGGGCACTGAGCAGCTCAGCCTTTTCCTTGGTCACAAGATTCCCTCTCACATCCAGCAGAGGGTAGAGATTCTCCTTAGCTCTTCTTTTACTATTAACATGTTTATAGAACACTTTTTATTATTTTTAATGATGCTGGCTGGATTAAGTTCTAACTGAGCTTTGGCCTTTCTGATTTTCTCCCTACATAACCTTGTTGCCTGCCCCTTCTTCCATAGCCAGTAGACTTTGCTGAAACTAAGGGGATAGAGGAAAATACTACCCGTGCTCCCACTCCCTTGATTAGGTGACTCAAGGCCTCTCAGTTCTCTTCTTTCAAGTTCATCACTGCCTACCTGGAAGTTTAACAGTGGATAATAATCCATGGGCTGTACCATGGTAGGAAGCTTTCTTACTACATTCTTAACAAGTGCCCTGGGGAGGCAGCACACTTCCCTTAGAAATGGGTCAGGTCTGCATATTGGGCTTTCTATTCCATTCAGAGGGAGTCACCTATAACAATGATGCATGTCTTTCATTTGATAGAAGACATTTGTATGCTGGGCTTGGGCTTCCTTAACCTTGGGAATAGTTCTAAGCCTGATGATCCACCTTCCTCATTGACTAGTTGTGCTTGCATGGCATTGTACCTGTTCTGCAAGGGCAACTGGGAGGTTGGGGGCATAACAGGAGCATCATGCCTGCCACACTGGGCAGGAACTTGTTGCCATTGTCCCTAGTCGAGGGGGTGGGAGGAAGTACACAAGGCAGGAGTTTGCCTGCAGCCTAGAACATGAACTTGCCTCCACTCACTCTTTTCATTTAGGCTTCTGCCTTTAGCCTGACTGGGGCAAGATGCAGTGGGTACCTGATGCTGGGTACTATTTAATGTGTGCTCCCATTTTTGCATCAAGGCAGACAGAGCCTGTCTCCACCAGTCTATCTAGTCTTCAGCATCCCGGATGCTCCTTACCCTTTCTACCTCATCCTGAAATGCTGCCACCCGTCTGAGCAGATCATCCACTTGCTCCCAGTGTTCCAGCTGTTCTCAGAGCATCCACTTGTTGCAAGTGAAAGGCTCATGCCCCTGCTGCAGCCTGCGACCTGGGCAGCTGCATGTTTCTGTGGGAACTCCATCTGGGTTCCCACACCTACACCGGCAAGTGATGGGAGCTTGACTTTCTGCCATATGGAGACCATGGCTAAGGAGACCACATCCCATATTACCATTCTCTATATATATTGGCATGAGCCCCCACATGCCCTGCTGGCCCTGTTGCAGCAGGTGAGACAGTTGCTGCCTTGCCGTTCGTGCCCTGGTATTCATGTTTTCCTTTAGGCACTTGAGCTGACAAAAATTCCTACAACACCAGGAAGCTTCACATATCCTACCTGGAATTTTTAACACATGTTCCTTCCAAAACAACCTTTTCTCATTTTTATAGTCTTTGTCTACTGCTTGTGAGGAAGATCAGCCTTTTTTATGACTTCTTGTATTCCTATTTCACACCAACTTTACAAAAGCAATAAACAAGTGATCTTTATCACTTTATCACATACATGACAGTAGAACAGTTGCCCTTAAAATTTGCTTTTACTGTTACTTAGCACAGGATACAAGATCTATGTTAATTTGCCTTCACCCTTCCACTTCTTCAAATCAATTCATTTAAACAAGCATTCTAATAAAATCTACCATTTTTCTGCATTTTTTTCTGGTGAAAGATAGACTGGTACCAAACAAAAATCAAGACAGAATTATTGTTTAAACATGCATCTCATCTACAACTTTATCTGGAAGGTGTTTCTTCCTTGACTGAAACACTGTAGTTTCTTTACTGGAAGACTGTATTCTCTACAGCTAGCCCTACTCATGGTAGTTTGTTCTTATAACGATGACTGTTTTCCTGGTGAAACTTGGAGGAAAAGGTGCCTGAAAGTTCATACAACAATATATTGTTTATTTTATAGAAGATCAAAATTAAGCAATGCAGAAAGACATATCATTGCTTAGAATTAATTTACTATTATGCCAGAGGCAGACAAATGACACAGAAAAACTTTAATACCACTACTGGTGCCTTAATACTAAAATCAAATTAGTAGTAGTACAACAAGGCCTAACAAACCATACTGCAGCACTAACAGAATCTCCCTAGTAATGGTATCGAGACAGGGGGTTTTTGGAATCAATATTAAGAATTAGAGCTTAATGTCTTAGACTAAGATTTCCTTTTTTTCAACCAAAACTTCCATCAATCAGATTTTGGAGACATAATTTTTAGATAATTCATAGTCTCTTCTAGAAAGCAGCTATGCAAAACATAATCAGCTAAACCTCTTAGTTACATAAAGTTATAGAAAACTGATTTGGAGTCCTTGAAGAACATTCATAGTTAAAAGAAAAGATTATTCAAAAGCATTACCTGTAGCTGGCAGTTGGAGGGGTATACACTTATCTTTTTGGACAGTGTCCTCAGGTAAGGAAACGAGTTTTTTGGCAAGCACTGCAGAAATTGGTTGTACTAACAGTGTTGTGAGGTTCAGTCGATTTTGTCTGTAGCTTCCATCTTAAACAACAAAAAGAGAACAGCAATTTAGTAAATGAAGATTAGAAGATTTCTCATCTACATAAACCAAAGTAAATATCTGCACCACAGCTTAGAACAACCAATTTAGATCAACAGCTGTTATTTTGTACTTACCTTACTGAAAAAATTACATGTACATATTATAGTATTTGAGGAATAGTTCCATAAGAAAGAAAATGTTAAAGAGTCCAACCAGATAGTAGATTGTATGTGATTTAAACACAAGGACTCAAACTGGTGTGCACGGAAAGGAATCGATAAAAAGTAGAATTACTGATCAGGAATAACTTTTAAATTCAAGTAAGGACTGAATACAACCTTACAGGGAAGAGCAGATTTAAATAGCCTGAAATCATGTGTAAGTATGTGGGATCTTGGTTGGAGGAAAACAGACGCTGTTATCATGAACTGTCCTTGAACCATCAAAAAGGCATGAAGGAAGAAGAATGATAGAGAAAAGGCAATGAAGCAAGAAGATAAAGCAGAACAAAGTAGAGAAAAACAGGACGTGGGGTGTATTGGGCGAGTTAGATGACAGCCAATCATTTAACACCCTTAGGCGCGTGAACAGTGTGTGGGCTATCGCGTGTATCCAGTCAGCATTGCTGGTCTGCGTGATCAGTGAAGCTTGCTCTAACCAAGGCACTTACTGGCAATAAGGGTCTTCACTTTATAACTCCTGTGGAGTTGCCAAAGTCCGTTCTTCCCTCACATAAGTATCTGCACTGAATGATGCTACTACTTATGAGGCTGTTCCTTTTGCTAGGGATGCCAAACTGGCTTAAATTCCACAGAAGTTGTGCTACTTAGCACTCAAACTGTTTAAGAGACAAGCTATTGCACAAGCTTTTGTGAGAACTCTGACAAGAAACACACCACAGAGGATGCACATTGATGATATACTGGCAACTTGACGAGACACACTTCACTGCATATACCAAAATGTCTGAAAATTTTAATATACATCTTCCTCCTTTAAAAACTACAATCTTATCATCTCCTTGACTGAAAATGGATTCAATGCTGCTATGGTGACTACAATTCTTTTATAAATGCAGGGGTGTTTCTGTGATGGAAGGTTGAAGGCTCAGCTGAAGGAGGTCTGAAATAAGAGAGTACTAAACAGACATAACAAGTGGAGGAAGGTACTGATCAGAAAGCATCAGAATACTTCATTTACAGCTTTAAGATCTTAAGAAGCCATAGCACAAACCTCACAATATCAGCAGATTCATGCGTATTTTAAAATCTCCCTTTAACCAAAGAAACATGAGTTTCCATACACATGCCTGTCCAACATTTGAGCATAGGAAGGTTTCCGAAGAGATAATGATATGTTGGAAGACCAACTGACAGAACTAGAAAAAAAAAAAATGGGCAAACTGCACGCAGAAATGCTCTAAAGTACTTGAGAACAAAATGCTCATCTGTTTTTTCACAACTATTTCACCTGCCCTTATAAAGGCATCATCTCTTCTCATGGAAAGCAAGAACACTCTTGCAGACGAAAAGCCAACCACAGAAAAGGACGATCAGAGCATGAGGCAGAAAACAGCTCTATAACAAGACTTCCAATATACCTGCCTCTACTGGGTCATTGCCAGAATAATTAGATGCTGGAATTAATTAATTCAGAGATTCAGAATAACAGGCCTTTCTCTGAAACCTCTGTGAAATAAATACCAAATTTTCTGTTGACATGGAGCTCTTTACAATGAGAAATCCTTTACATTCTCTGTGACTACAATCACAAAGGGAAAAAGCTATCGCAAATCAGCAGCTCATTTTAGTAAATCTGTACAAAATTACTATCAGAAGGGTTGTTACTGAACCACAATATGAAAAAAAAAAAAAAAAGCCAGAACCCACACCCCCCCTCCTTTTATTTAAGCTCCTGAGACTTCTTACGTATGTCCTTAATAATAATGCAAAAATCAATCAAGGCTATAATACTTAATTATGGGGGGAAAAAAAAAAAAAAGAAAGCATTGCTTAGCTTTAATATATGGTGGAAATTTCTTCAGTGTTCTCTTTGAATGAATTAAATTTTTAAGTAGCAAGGTAAAACTGGTTCAACACATGATCATTTAGAAAAAGTTTTCTCCTATCAAAGTTGGGCAGGGTTGAAAATCCCTTGAAGCTGTTACTTCAGTAAATTGATAGTAAAATCAGTCTGCTTCTGGAATCAAAAAGAGCCCTAAATGTCCATCAGAGATGTGCAAATGAGACATTATTTGCTGTCTATTGTTTGTCAATCTGCAGACTCTATTACAGGAGCAATGAAGCTCAGAATGTTACAGATGAAAAGCATCACTCTCCATTTACCCACAACTTGAGCTTCACACTTGAATAAGCTGTGAAAGATACACTTTTGAGAACAACTTACAGGAGAAAACTTAAAAATGGACCATTTCACAATATAAGATGGAGCTAGAAGTGAGGGGGGAAGGGAGGAGAAAGAAAGAAAAGATTGAAAATATAGAAAGGGAGATCTAAGTTATCTGGAAGAAAAACTTTCCAATATGGAGAATTCAGAAAGACTTGCCTAGGCAGGTGGTAAAATCTCCACGATGAAATCTTTTTAAAGAAAAGATTAAGCAAACTTCTGTCAGGAATGACATAGGTGTGGTTGATCTCCTCCCTGAGGAAAGGTGCTAGATCAGATACCTCTTTATGCCTTTTCCAAGCCTGATTTCTATATAATCCTCCAGAGTAACTGAACTTCCTGAACTATTTACAAATAAAGAAAATTGGAAGTAGTATTAAAAAATACTTCAAGAAAAAAATATAAAGCAAGAGTTCCTTTTCCTATGCCAGCCATTTATTAGTTGCCGTGAGAGTACTTTGTTTAGGAAACTGCATCATGATGAGGACTCAGAAGTGAAAGACCCGTGACCAACCTCCTCAGTAAAACAGCACACACTGAAAAATCTGGAGATTTCCAGGGCTACTAGTTAAAGCACAGTCATTCAGTTTCTAAACACTCATGGGCTTGGTGCTGTACAAACTGCAAAACAGTTCGCTGTGACTTCATAAGTAAAACAACTACCGAAAGAACTTTGTGAGATTCCTGTTTGCTCTTTCCCTGCTGGATGCCAAACTCCTTAGAGCACACAGTGCTTTCAGGATCTGTGAACACAACAAATGCCTTGAGAATAATTTATATTTGAGAATTTGATAGTAATTAAATTTAGTTTTATAGCATGAAAATCTTCTAAGAAACAGAATTCCTTTCTCTATACAAGTCTAACAATCTAACTGTGCCAGGCCTAAACCTGCTATTAATTTAAGACAGACTCCAAAGAACATACTGGAATGCAAGAAGAAAAATATGCTAATCAATTATCAAGTTAATTTTAGGGCCACAAAAAGAGACAAACCTTAGAAAGTTTCTGCATAGAAAGTGAGCACTACATTTCCACTTTTTCAATGACTGTGTTTTGTGTTTTTTTCTCTTCAATGCAAGCACAAACCTTTAGCATCAGTTTCCACACTGCTAAGTCTGAGATACACACCTATAACTTGGTGTTTCATAGTGTTCCATCACTTAACTTACTGGTATTCATAACATATTCTGAGATTTCTGAAAAGATTTGCTGGGATAAACTAACAGTAATACTTGTGTACCATACGCTACTCAATTCTGGGTTTAAATACAATTTTACCATCATTTCAATGACTTCTGTCAAGGCTGAAAAATAAGAGCCCATGAAACAGAAGAGAGTTAGTCACAATCTCATAATTCTCTAGTCAAAAGAATATTGCTTTACCCACAGCTTCTTCAGTATTGAAGTAGTATTTAGTATTATAAGTGAATGTATATACATAGATATGAGTAGTAGTAGGCTTTTTTTTTATTTTTCACTAAAATGTTTGTGCTGTATGAATCAACTTGCTGTTTATTTTTATTGAAATCCAGATTCAGAGAAAGATTGGACAAATATTGTAGTTCATTGTTATCTGTTTATTAAAGCCACCCTCTGCCAGGATCTGATAAAACAAAAACTTAATAAATCAAACTGTCTAAAAAGTTTACTGATAGAAGTCATTAAAATAATTCCCTCTATGACCTGGAACACTGTTTTAATGATGTCCTCACAAAAATATAGAAAAAAAAGTACTTTGACTGAACACTGAACCATAATTGTACATACCCACATCTTTGACTTTCTGCTGCATTAATAATAGAGCAGTATTAGTTTTGAAATATCTGAAGTGAATGGCTCATTAATTTTTCACCTTAAGCTTAATAGAAATTTGACAAACAGTTTTATGCTGAGAATAGACACTCCAAGCAGGACTTTGCAGCACACGATGAGAATAAATTAGAGCATAAGAGACAGAATAAAGTGTGTTTGGTCACCTAAGACAGTTCTGTCATTCAACTGCCTGAAGTGAACCGTTAGTTCAATGCATTTCTGTGAAAGATGTGCTCTTCATTTACACATTCCCAGCGTATCTTCTGTACTGCCCTTTGTCAGCACTTGATCATGTATTAACCATGACAAAACCAAAGATGTATAAACTGACACATCATAGGCATTTACAGTATTTGCACTTTGAACTTGTAAACAGCTTTCCCCCACAACTTTGCTTATACATTCAACGGCTGTTAGGCTGCCATTGGTTCTGATGAAGCTAGTCACAGTGATTTCTTTATACTTCCCTGAAAAATCAGTTTATTTGTGGTTTTCCTGACTGACATTTAATCACATGCCCAGACTGAAAGGGACTGTGTGGTGCCTACTACAGGGAGATTCCACCAACTGATTGCTGGCTCAGATTACTGAAACCACATCACTATTGTTAATTATAATAATTCTGCTGTGCAGCAGCTATTTTGTTATGTCTTCAGTCAGCTACAGCTGCTTACAATACTATCCATAAGGAGCATTTTAAAGACATGACTCTTTCTCTCAAAAAGCAGCCTTCGCACTGCTAGACAAGGCTTATACTGTCACGTTGGTGCATTATCCATCAGTATACACAACACCAAGTCTGATGGCAGGAGATGAGGTACTATCTGAGCGCAGGAGAAGGATCTTCTTGCTGAGTTAGTGGCCCTCCTCAAGAGGGATTTAAACTAGAATTGAACTGGACATACCAGTGTTTGAGGCGAGATCCATGTCTCGGATCAAGTGCATATATGCCAATGCCCATAGCATGGACAATAAAGAGGAGGAGTTAGAAGCTGTTGTGCACCAGGGAAACCATGATATAATTGCCATCATGGAAATGTGGTGGGATGATTCACATGGTTGAAGTGCTGCAATGGATGGCTGCAGGCTCTTTAGAATGGATAGACAAAGAAAGAGAGGTGAAGGGGTAGTGTTAGATGCTAAGGAGTGTTTTGACTGTCTTGAATTCAGTGTTAGACACACCAAGGTTAAAAGTCTATGGATAAAGATGAAGGGGAAGGCCAATGAGGCTGATATCCTGGTGAGAGTCTGCTACAGACCACCCAATCAGGATAAAGACACTGATAAGATATTCTTTCAACAACTTGGAGATGTCTCGCATTCACTAGCCCTTGCTCTCATGGGACACTTCAACCTACCAGATGTCTGCTGGAAGTATAACACAGCAGAAAGGGGACAGTCCAGGAGGTTTCTGGAATGTGTGGATGACAACCTCCTGTTGCAGCTGGTAGCAAGCCTACCAGGGGTAGCGCCCTGCTAGACCTACTCTTTACGAACAGGGAAGGGCTGGTGGAAGATGTGGTGGTTGAAGATCATCTGGGGCACAGTGACCATGATGTTATAGAATTTTCAACATGTGGTGAAGTCAGGAGGGCTGTCAGTAAAACCTCTCTACCTTGGACTTCCAGAGGGCTGACTTTGGTCTACTCAGGACGCTGGTTTGGAGAGTCCCTTGGGAAGCAGCCCTCAAAAGCAAAGGGGCTTGAGAAGGCTGGGCTTACTTTAAGAACGAAATTATGAAGGTGCAGGAGCAGGTTGTCCCTACACGACGAAAAAATGAGCCAGCGGGGTAGAAGACCAGACTGGTTGAGCAGGGAGATTTGCAGGAATTCAGAAGAAAAAAAAAAAGTGTATCAAATTTGGAAGAAGGGGCAGGTGAACCAGGAAGTGTTTAAGGACATTGCAAGGTCATGGAGAAAGAGAATTAGAGATGCAAAGGCTCAGCTGGAACTTAATCTGGTCAATTCTGTCAAGGATAATAAGAAATGTTTTTATAAATACGATAATAACAAAAGGAGGGCTGGGGAAAATCTCCATTCGTTACGGGATGAAGGGGGGAACATAGTAATGAAAGACAAGGAAAAGGCCAAGGTGCTCAACACCTTTTTTGCCTCAGTCTTTAACAAAACCACTGACTATCCTTAGGGCAACTGGGCTCCCGAGTTGGTAGGCGGGGTTGGGGAGCAAAATATCCCTCCTGAAATCCATGAGGAAGTGGTTAGTGACCTGCTGTGCCACTTAGATCCTAACAAGTCTATGGGTCCAGATGGGATTAATCCTAGGCTGCTTAGGGAGCTGGCACAAGAGCTGGCCAGGCCATTTTCCATCATTTATCACCGGTCCTGGCCAGCTGGGGAGGTCCCTGATGACTGGAGGTTGGCCAGTATGACACCCACCCACAAGAAGGGCCAGAAGGAGGATCCAGAAAACTACAGGCCTGTCAGCCTGACCTTGGTAGCTGGCAAGGTTACAGAGCAGATCATACTGAGTGCCATCAATCGGCACATACAAGACATACCATGGATTTAAGAAAGGAAGGTCCTGCCTAACCAATTTGATTGCATTCTATGACTGGGTGACCCATCTGGTAGATGAGGGGAAGGCTGGTGATGTGGTCTACCTAGACTTCAGCAAAGCCTTTGACAAAGTCTCCCACAACATCCTCCTGGAAAAGCTGGCAGCCCATATGTAAGTTGAATGTACATAAGTCCATGGGCCCTGATGAGATGCACCCAAGAGTGCTGAGTGAACTGGCTGATGTTGTTGCCCTACCACTCTCCATTATTTCTGCAAAATCATGGCAGATGGGTGAGGTGCCAGAGGACTGGAGGAAAGCCAATGTCACTCCAGTCTTCAAAAAGGGCAGGAAGGAGATTCCAGAAAACTATGAACTTATGAACAGGAAATTCCAGGAAAGCCTCACATCTGCTTGGTGTTTGGACTTGTAGTCATATATATGTTTTTCTGTATATGAAGTCAAATGGAGAGCTCTTCCTCCATCTCCCTAAAGGAAAGAAAATGGTGCTGATCACCAATGGTGCTTAAAATGGCAGTCAGAATGGATTTTATTAATGGGAAGGAGAAGACCATATGTCCAGACTTAGAGAGCATCTGGAAACATACAAGCTAAAAATATCAGCAAGGATAAGAAAAATAACTAGTATAGAAAAAATGCTGCTTAAGAATGGAGGAAAAGCAGAACCTGAAGCAGATGCCCATGGCATAGAAGTGGTAGCAACCAGTTTCTTGCCACGTCTTTATTTAGTTCTCTATGAATTATCCACTAGAACTACAGTGTGGAACATATGTCAGTTTTGAAGTACTTCGCTTCACTAGCCACTGGTAGTAATATGGAGAAAGAGAAAAACATTGTGTCTCTTTCGTAAAAAAAAGAACCTTACATTCTGCAACGAGGGATTTTAACAGCAGCCTCAACTAAGGGCTTTCAAAGCAGCTTTACAGGCAATGAAGCATGAGATGACGAAGTGTTCTGCCAATTACAGCAGCATTGTGGCAGCCTGCATTTCAGGATGCCTGATTCACAAATGGTCAAGAGATGCTGAGGACTATGTACTGATATAAGACATGGGTGAGAAAGATGGCCGTGCCTAGAAAAGGTTTACACATATTTACAGCAAATGCAGATCTTGAAGGCAGTGAGGATCACACAGAAAGAAAATAAGTTACTGAGAGTATTCCAAAAGCATCTGAAAAACTTTTTCCAATTTTTCCTTGCATTGGTGATGGATAGAGACAATTTAAAAACAAATTCCACATTCTTATGATGTCAAGAGTTAACAAAAAAGTTTAGAAGAACAAAGATATCGCACCACCTGTGACAAACCCCAAGGAGTTAACATGACTATACATTCATTGATACATAAAAAAATACAGTACACCATAGAGATATGGTTTTGCCTTACAAAGTATATTCACTATACTCTGTTCACATCTCATTTTATTAATATAGTGGATGCAAATTTGGGTATATACTATCCAAGACTGTCTCCTTAAACAAATTTCTGTTATCTTTAAAAATAGAAGTAGAAATTCTATAGCTGATATGAGAAGAAAATACAGAAAATCTAGAACCCATTGTCAGCTTTTTCCCTCCCTCTCAAGGAAATGTGCTTTACCAGAGAAAAAAATGTTACTCCTCCTTCTCTTACTGCAAATCACTCTTGTCTTAATGCCTACTTAATGTACTTTAAAAATACTGCCAGTCTGGATTCTTTTAAAGATAAATATAATAAAAAGCAACACATTTATTCTGAAAAAGGAAAACTACTTTGACTAACTGACTCAAAACCATCATATTAATCCCCTGGTTCCCTTCTACATATATTTAATAAAATGGCAAGAATATATATTAAAAAAAAAAAAACCAACCAAACCCAAAAAAACCCACAAAAAAACCCCCAAACCACACACACACACAAAAACCCCAAAAAACCAAAACAACAACAACAAAAAACCACAACAAAAAAAACCCCACAAAACTTTCCACTGTTTGGAATCCTCCTTTCCACTTAGCTTACTATAATGGATAATCATTAAAATGACATAGAAGAGGCCAGAATAGAGCAAAATTACATAATGCTTCTACACCAATTGACATGGAAGTAAGGTCTTTCCTTTTAAATGTATCCTATAATTGTGTAACCACCGAGTCATAAAAAGGAAAGAACAATTCTTCCACAGATTACAAAGAGCTTAAACATAATTCTTATGTTCTTGTAACAATGGATTGCAACAGAGGAGAAAGGACATGGTAATTCTCAATTGTTCTTGTGTTAGCAAATGTTTGTCTTGCTACTGAACTAAAAGAAACTCTCCACTGACAGACAGCACTTAGGGTCCTGTGACATGCAAACTACATCCATCCTTTTCACAGTGATGGCAGATATTCAAAAGGGCTGACAGAAATTTTATGAGTTACAAGACCCAAAAAATAAAATTGGAAAAAAAAAATTAAAAAGCCCTTGATACTTTAAAAATAAGTTGATTTAAAATAATCTAATAACCATAAATTTAAGTTTCTGCATAGTTTGTTCTTTGCATGCATGCTGAATTCAAACCAACATCCTCAAAACTTTTATTTGTAATACTGGATCTTATTTGAGGTATTTTTGATATTAACACATCTGCTTAGTACCTTCAACCTTCATTAAATTAAAAAGCATAGGTACTTCATAACATAAAGGGGTTTGTCTTAAAATAATCAGTGGTAAAAACATTGGAAACACTTGAAAACATTAGCCAGGTAAAAAGCTGACCAGAGCCTGCTGTAAACATGTTACCCAAGTCTTCAACTGGACAAAAAGTATCATTAAGGGCTGCAAAAATAAATACAATTCTTACTTAAATATTAAAACTTTGAACTATATTAGTTATTCAAACATAAAAGGATAAAATAATTCTACAACAAATGTATTTTTAAGTGATAGTTTGTATTTTCCTAAAATATGTCAAGGTATAAATCAAAATGGAATTCAGCAAAACTGCTTGAAATGGTTGCTCTGATGTTTGGAACTACTGCATAATCCAAAATATTAACAGAGATGTATTTGGATTTTTTCTTCTCTTTTTTTTGAATCTTCCTCTTAGAGTAAAATTACTTCACGAATCTTGTATCTGTAAGGCTGTTCAATGTACCTATTTGCTCCTCCCAGAAAATATACGTCCCAGACTATTAACTATATGATCTTGCTCTGGAATCTGGAGGGAAGTGTGTATGTACATCTGTGAGTGAGGGAACCCAAATCAAAGTGACGTACTAAGCTTGACAGAGGTGGCTTTTAGAATTGAAATATTATAGAACATTTTGAATTCAAGTGCCAGACACAGTAGGCAATTTGGTATCAGTTTCATTGAAAAAATACATTTTAGTTTGTGTCTGAGAGCTACCTGGCTCTGTCCCATCTGCCTATATACTCTGGGTCAAGTACAGCCCTAGCTCAGGTTTACCTCCCTGACTGTGGTTGTGCCACAGATTAATTTGGCCTGTTGGAATGAACACAGAAAACATTATCAGATCTCTCACTCTGCTACGGAAAATTTGGATCATTCCCTTAAATATTTTTGCAAGCAAGAATTCTGAGACCATCAAATTATATAAGAATGAGGTATTATGTGACTAAAACTTATTCTATACTTCATATTTTATAATAAAATTCATAGGCACACATTTAGCCTTGAGCATAAGCACATTTGCTTCCATAATGCTTTTTAACTCCAAGGTAAGTAAATGACTTTTCTTTTTAAAAAGAAAGTTATAAAACTCGGATTTTATAACTGTCTTTTCCAATCTGCAGTGCCATATTCCACTCAGACTTTACATAGTTTCTGATTCTGGTTTCCTTTTCCTGTCTGGTAGAAGGTCAGTGAGAAAAGCAGCAGTGATTAGAATGCAGCACCTTTTGTATTGTGAGTGGTCATGTAGCTCTTCTCTAGTTTGTGGCTAGTTAAGAGTAATGGGTTGGTTATTATCTTCCCGATGGTTTTTGAAGACAATACAAGGATGAGAATAGGGAATAATTGGTATCAGTCAGTTTGCTTCATGTTTACCCAGATCAAAAGATTTCTCTCTCTTCTGCAAAGAAGGATCCAGATTGCCACCAAGCACAGGTATCCTGCTCAAGAGTGGGATCATTAAGTCACGTTTAGTAGGTAAGTCACAAAGCACCTCCTGCATGAATTATGTTTCCTGTTAACTATTTCATGAAATAGGCAAATCTGGCTGGTCTTACAGCTTGTTCCCTCATGAAATAAACCTTGGTTTTCTACACTGGTGATGGCTACTAGAGACAAAACAAACATGGACATGGGACACTGATACAGATTTTCTTCCCTTCGTGGATGACCGGGACTACCAATAGCAAAATAACTGTCTTGCTTTAGGTGAAATATCTCTGCAGCAGCCACAACATACATCAGGTTACATATGCCATTGTTCTCATTATGAACAAGCATGGAGTCCTGTTTACCCACAATAATGAGATTTATTGCTAATAAAAATAATAAAAGCCCTATAACACTCTACAAGGAATGGAATGGAAACAGAAAATCTCTAAGAGAACACTGAAAGTGACAGGTTTAGGATACCAATTATATTGTTTATAGCATGTAGTAAATACTGCAATGATTCAGGATCATGTGCT
Source organism: Megaceryle torquata (assembly GCA_024611175.1). NCBI lineage: Eukaryota > Metazoa > Chordata > Aves > Coraciiformes > Cerylidae > Megaceryle > Megaceryle torquata. The sequence continues at coordinate 231,883 of JANIJG010022313.1, forward strand.
GTCTATATATATTTGGTGGACAACATGGAAAAATTGTATATATTATCTGTGGTGCGCTATGCTTTTCTTACAATAATATATATCACTGATTTATTCTTCCACATTTGTTTGAAATCATAAAAAGTCAGATTTTTGATTTCAGTTTGATGACATATGGGGTTATCCAGGAGGTTGAAGTCTCCCCCGTTTCCCACAGCTTGTTACTTATTCCTCTCCCCACAGTACCATTAATTGCACCAGCACAATGGTTTCAGTGGTCATACTATGAACCAGATCAGCAAACTTTCAGCAAAGTTCTTTATTGCCAGATCAGTTCCCCAACCCATATCACAGCAGTGCTCCTAACAGATATAGTAGCAGAGTAGGAGGTAAGCTGGGACAAGGAGGCAGATAGGGTGGTAGAAATTCCTATAATTTACATTTTTTTATAGGGTTCTTTAAAAAAAACCAAAACACAACAAAAGCAAAACAAACAAACAAAAACCCCACAAAACCAAACCAAACCACACCACAACAAAACACACACCACCACCAACCAAACCAAACCAACCAAACAAAACAAACTGACTTGTATTTGAATTTTTAAGGGAGCAGCACTTCACCAGCTTTAAAAATTAGGGCTTGATAATACAATCCTCACATAAGAAAAAAAAAAAGAAAAATAAATTGTTACTGTGTTAGGGTCTGTTTTATAAAAGAACTAACTGGTAAATCTATCACAGTCATACGATAGTTGAGTAATAACTGACTAGAAATGAGATGTTAATCACAGGTCAGACCCTAATGGACAGCTGTCTGCATACACACAACCATGTAACAGGAATCAAAATCAACAAGAGTCCCCTTGACAGTCCAAGGACTATTTTAAATCCCGAATCACAGCACATAAAGTGAATCAGCCTTCTGCATATATTATGGTTCCTTCCTGGAAGGGTTTTTAGCAAACTGACAGTATCTCTATACTGTCTATCCATATGTAAAAAATGCTGGTTTACATATGCTCTGTTGACCGAGACCTCAATAATGGTTCCTATTCAGTTGAGTTTCTCCAGTGGTGTAGGAGGTATTTACTTTTACTCTGTACAAATACCCTGATTTAAAGTAACAATTCTATGCTGTTGCATTCTGGTATTTCGGTCCACAATAGGGCTGGGGTTTTTTTCCTCCTTTTTGTGTCTATACTATGTAAATGAATGTCAGATCAGGACAGCCTAGATTGCTTTCTCTTCTCATTCTGCATAGCTCTGTAGCTCCCCCTTGCCACATTTGTTTTCTTATCAGCAAAATATTTCTGAAGTTCTTAGTTCATATCTGTAGATATTAGCATTTCAATCATTAAAAAAAAAAAAAAAGAAAGAAAGAAATTACAATCCCTCACTTTCTCTTTTGACTGCCATCTGTTAAGCTTCTCCTCAGAGAAATTAGCAAGTTTTCATATTGGATCTCTGAACTGCAAATATGCCATCATCTGCAAAACTTATGAAAATAATCCCCCTTGGAAAAGATAATAGTCTCATGTAAAATTACCAGAGAAGACTGAAACATAAACAGAGGGAATTAACGAGATGCTATATGAATGCTGCTCATGGCCCCTAAAAACCAGAGCACTCTGGACAATGTCAGAACTATGGAATAGTTAAAGGGACTTGTGGAAATAATTGTAGGACAAGCTGCCAGCTCAAAGCAGAGACAACTAGAGCAGCTTGCCCAGGACATTGTACAGCGCAGTTCTGAGCATCTCCAAACATGGAAATGCCACAGGTTCTCTGGGCAACTTCTTCTGCTCAAGAATATATAATTCCACATCTCTCGGCCTCTTCTCCTCTGTCAGATGCTCCAATCCCTTAGTCACCTTCATCACCCTTCACTACACTCACTCCACAGTGTCCATGTCTCTTCTGAATGGGGGAGCCCAGAAATGGACCCAGCACTCCAGGTGTCATTTCATCAGTGCTGAGTGAAGAGGAAGAATCTCCTCCCTTTACACACTGACAAGGCTCTTCTTCATGCAGCCCAGGATGCTGCTGGCCACCTTTACTGCCAGGGCACATTGCTGGCTCATGCTCATCCTGTTGTTCACCAGGACCCATGAGTTCTTTTCCGCCAGCTGTGGTCCATCTAGTCATCCCCCAATGACGGTGTCTAAGCTTATTCCTCCCTCGTGCTGGGTATTGCCTTTGCTTTTGCTGAACTTCATAAGATTTCTGTCAGTCCATTCCTTCAGGTTATTGAGGTCCCTCTGAATGACAGAACATCATTCATATGGCAGAATGTAGCCTTACAAAATGCATTTGGAGCAGGGAAGAAGTGAGCCATCATGTGCAGTGGTGTTCTGTGTATAAGAGGAGCTTCCTCTGCCTGGTTAACCTCCAGTTGATGATCCTTAGGTGGGATGTTATGGACCAATGTAGACATATTGCCTATGCATACAGAATATGACTGTAGACATAGTGACTCCTTTCTCTTAAGAGACATTATATTGGTGTGCTATTGCAGGTAGAAAGTTGCAAGACTCCTTTATGTATGAGACTGCATCAGTTTTGATGCACAGCTGTTCTTTTCTGAAAAAAATTTAAATGTTTGTTCTGCGAAAGCATGGAGCTTCATTTTGGGAAAGGGATAGCACTGGAAAAAGAGTTTGAGGGTTGAGATGACCAGGGACCAGCTGTGCAATACAAAAGAATTTCATAAATGTGGGAGAGTTTCTGTAACAAGGATGCAGCCACAGCTTACAAAGCTTCTTTCTTCAGTGCTTTTTATAGTAGTCCTGTATTCAGTGCTGCCAGTCAATATTTGCTGTGTGATGAGTACAATGCCAAAATAAGAAACAGACAGTTTATTGCCATATGCTTTTGTAATCTGACATGTTTTCATGTGCAAAATGAGGCTATGAGAATTATTTGAATAAACCTTTAAGACTTAGATAACTGTTTCATTTTGGATAAGAATATTCACAGAATGTCTGTAACTTCCAGTACCTCCTAGATACAAACTTTACAGAGCTGACAGTTGGGTCAATTGAGTTAGTGAAGAAAAAGAGTGAAGCTTCTTGGGTAGTTTAAAACGTTGTTGAAGTCATAGGGCTTTTAGAATACTGATATCATGATTTGCGTTTTTATTTAAAATATTGTGCTGTAGGGACCACTCATTGCAAAATACCTAATGAACTAATGCTTGTGTTGCCTACTTGGGAGGTAGATTTTTTTTTTTTTCTTCTAACAGATGTCAGCTAAAGCTGACACATGGTGACAATATATGCCTTTCTGGTGTAATGATTTTAACAAGGAGACTGATTTTTAGAACAGCTGACCTACTCATGTTTTGAAATGCCCAGGTTTGTTGTTTGTTTTTTCTTGATTTCCAAGCATCAGCAGGCTTTCAGCTACTCCACTGTGCAATTTCTGTCAAACCTAGTTTAATCCAGGACTGCAAGGGATTTTCAGCAGTATTTTGTGTACTCTGAGAGAACTGAACCACACATTGTCAAGCCTTCAGCAGGTAAAACTTTGGCAGTGGTAATTTTTGCATGGTATAAAATCTGTCTTGCTTTTTGTAGTAGCAAATGAAGTGTAAAGGGGAGGTAAAACTGAATCGGTTTCTTCTCAGATACCTATGCTTCCTCCCCAAATCACTGTATTAGATGTGACTAAGAGGGACGAGGTTCTCAATGACTCCTTTTCCTCAGTCTTCACTGTCAAGGGCTTCAGCCACACCCTCAGAGTCACAGAAGGTAATGGCAGGGGCTGGATGAAAGAACTGCCCATTGTAAGAGAAGATCAGGTTTGTGACCATCTGATGGACCTGAAAGTGCACAAGTCCATGGGACCCAATGGGATGCACCCACGGGTACTGAAGGGAACTGGCGGATTAGGTTGCTAAATTGCTTTCTATTATATTCCATAAGTCATGGCTGTCTGGTGAAGACCCCACTGACTGGAAAAGGGGAAACATAATCCCCATATTCAAAAAGGGAAAGAAGGGTGAACCAGGGAACTATAGGCCAGTCAGTCTCACCTCCGTGCCTGGTGAGATCATGGAGCGGATACTCCTGGGAACACTGCTGAGGCAGAAGAATAATGAAGAGGGTGATTGGGTACAATCAACACGGCTTCACCAAGGGCAAATCGTGCTTGACAAACCTGGTGGCCTTCTATGAAAGGTCACAACATCCATAGACAAGGGAAGAGCAACCAATGTCATTTACCTGGACCTGAGCAAAGCCTTTGACACTGTCCTGCTTGACATGCAGGTCTCCAAGTTGATAAAATATAGGTTTGATGGAAGGATAACTCAGGGATAAAGAACTGCCTTGATGGACGCACCCCAAGAGTGGCTGTCAATGGGTCTTATGTCCAAATGGAGGCCAGTGACAAGTGGAGTCCCTCAAGGATCAGTACTGGGACCTGTCTTGTTTAACGTCTTCATCAGCGACACAGAAGTGGCATTGAGTGCATCCTCAGCAAGCTTGCCGATGACATCAATCTATGAGGGGAGCTGACACGCTGCAGGGAAGGGATGCCATCCAGAGGGACCTCGACAGGCTGGAGAGGTGGGCCATGGCAACCTCATGAAGTTCAACAAGACCAAGTGCAAGGTCCTCCATCTGGGTCAGGGCAACCCCAAGCACCAATATAGGCTGGGCAGTGACTGGCTTGAGAGCAGCCCTGAAGAAAAGGACTTGGGGGTACTGGTGGA
>JANIJG010022313.1:236677-253920 GCA_024611175.1 Megaceryle torquata
TGTTTGTGTTTGTTTTTTGTGGTTGTGTGTGTGTGTTGTGTTGTTGTTTTTTTGTGGGTTTGTTTTGTTGTTGTTTTTTTTTTGGGGGGGGGTGTTTTGTTTGGTTTTGGGGGGGGTTGTTTTATTTTGTTAGTTTTTGGTGGTGGTGGTTTTTTATTTTCCTCCCCTTCATAACAATTAATTGCTAAATATCAGCGCCCAGTTAATAGTCTCCTCTTATGCGGTCACAAGCATCCTTGATGTGCTAGCGTATTGTTGTGCTTTAGTTTTGGCATTACAGGATAATTCAAGAAAACATTTTAAAGCAAAGGTAGCCTCCAACATTCTGTCTAAAAAATAATACAAAATTAATATGTATCCTCTGGTTTAGCAAGGTTAATTGTAACATCAAAATAATAAGGATGTTGCAGTGTTAATTCTACTAGTATGATTTTAATGTCAAAAAAATTCCAGAAGAAGATATATCTACTAATCATGCATGTCCATTAATTCAAAGTATATTAATACCATTTAACTGTTAATTTTCAAGTTAAATTCTGACTAAACATACCAAAAGCATATGAGCAGTTAAAAAAAAATAGAAATCTTCTATATGGTTGCATCTTGTTCTAAAGAGCTTGCACCCAATTCAAAAGAAGCACACTCAAATACAGAGAAGAATCATCAGTATTTTAAAAAATTCAGATTGCCATGTTTCAAGTTCTAAATTCATCTTTAACAACAAGATTAAACCTAGTACATATTACTGGTCACATACCAGTAATAACTTTGATCACAATTACTGAAGAAAAAAATATCCTGGCAAGTCAAGCTCAAATGACAGTGTTCTAGAATGATGATATAAGTGTTCTCAAGCTCCTTAATTAATCCTGTTTATAGCACAGAGTGGAGAAAGAGCTATGGTCTAAAAATCCTAAAATTGTGAATCTGTGGAAATCCTTGTAACACATATTGGTTTGTTTCTTGGATTACAGAACAGAGACAAACAAACTATAATCTATTTGCAGCGCTCCTCAGAGATATAAACACTGGTATTTAATTTACTTAATAACATTGCTTATGTATTTGCAATGTTTTATTATGTTCATGCTGACTACTGTAACTGCTGTATTCAGCTTCAGAAGGCTATTACCAACACCCATGAGAGCTGGATTTTATTTTACGCACAAGAGCACATCGTATGTGAATATTCATTCAAAACTCCTAATGGAGTTTGGCCCTAAATGATTCCTGAACCACCTCTTATAAGAATCTCTGCATCCTCACTGAGGTAACAGGCACAACTGAGCTCGTGTCACCTGAGATCAGTATGCAAAATATTTTTGTTGAAACAACAGAGTTGAGGAGCTGGTTAATGTTCTTGAAATTCAAGGATAATCACAAGGAAAAAAAAAAAAAGAAGAAAGGGAGAGAGAGAAAATGAGGCAATACTTAATGAAAAAAAAACCAACCAAACTTGTTAAAGAAGGGTAGAGTAACAGCATCACTTCAGAATATTACATTTAAGGTCATCTTTAAATTGTAAGTCAGTGATAAACATAAATTGCTATATATATTTTTAGAAATGCTACTTAAGCTTATTTTTCTGAGTAAATACTTAAGAACAGCAGTTCCAGAAATCTAATGGAGATTATTGCCAAATGCAGCTAGCAAAATTCTGCAGAAAATAAGAATACTATAATCTGAATTATTACTTAAGACTAATTTAATAGAAAGTGTCACTTTCTATCATCCAATGTTTCAAAATTTATTTCAAATGCCAGAGATAATTAGTCTGCCTTCTCTGAATTACAGTAAGTCCTTATCAATGAATACTACATTTGTCTGTAAATTTTCCATTCAGTTCAAAGGAGTCTTCACAGGTATAAAAGAATTTGAACCTTAATCTCCCATACTGTGCTACTCCCACTTACAGCTTATATTTCCACAGCTGTAAACCACTGCACTGTATCTTTGCTCTGCAGAAAAATAAAAGGGTTTTTTTTGTTTTGTTTTGTCTTGGGTTTTGATTCTTTTATTTATTTTTTATAATCTGGAAAAAAAAATAGTAATGGAATAAAAAAATGGGAAACGCAAAGAAATTTTAGTGCTAGAACAATTATAAGTGAACATGAAAAACAAGACAAGCTACATATAACAAAACTAAAATATTGAAAAATAGATATCTGTCTATCTAAGAAAAGGCCCAGATCATATTGTTCTACTGGCACCTCAAATCCAGGACAATTAACTTGATAATGCACATACAACTGACATTACAAATTCTTCCCTGCTCCATAGTTAACTTTTTAAAATTAGCTGGCAATAGCTTTTATGATTTTTTTAAACATTAAAATCAGTGATCTTCAAAAACACTTTATAAATATTCTTTATAGATAAAATTATTTGCAATTCTTCATTGGCCATTTTACAATTAAATATTTTACCTGCTTTGATGTAAAATGAAACTACCAAACTGGTGAAACTGAAATTTATTACTCTCAGTTGTTTTGATTTTGAAAGGCATTAGTATAACTGTATTATCCGAAATCAGCTTTTAGTGAGACATTTTCCCCTCAATCTCAGTGTATAACTATATTATCCCTTTATTCCTCCCTTTCCAAGTGATCAGTACAAACAACCATGGAAGTCATAGAGCAGACTAAGCACATCAGTATCTGCTCCCCCCAAAGCTGATACTCATACCAGATACTGTAATGTTTAAGCTAGCAGATGCATGTGTTCACCTGATTAAATATAACAATGAAACACCCATTACCTTTTCTTCAAAGGATTTCAAAACTTTAACTTAGCTTCCATTATGGTCTAAAATTTTCAGCCTATACACACGGTATTTTGTTTGAACACTACATGCCAGAGGTAAAATATAAGCAAAGAAGTTCCATACATTTTTCCTTTCTCTTAAGTAGGCTTAAAGCATTGTTTATAATTAACAAATACGGTATCATTATTTTTTCAATCCCTTCTCCTTTTAAAAGAAAGAAAATGGCAAGACCCTCTGCAGGTCCCTCAAAGAACACACTCTTCCTAGCTGATTTTCTACTGTAAGATGAAAAGGATGCTGTTCTTTGTTCCTTTCTAGAGTGTTAAATGTGGAAAGCTCGCTCGAGTCATAAGCAAATCAGGAAATCCATTCTTCTCCTCTTTCTATTTTTTACTGTGAAGAACATAGGTTAGAAGAATCCCAGAAGAGCAGTGGAGAAGAAGAAATCAATACACATCTAGTTTCATTCTGACTGTTACCCTGAAGTTTAATGAATTTTAAACGATACCTAGAAGCCTATGGAATATATAGATTTTGACAGAAATGCCTATGCAAATCTTACTCTTCATAGGAGTTGCACCACAACTGAACCACTCAATCAATACAAGGCAACTCTCTGCCTTTTTTTGTTTATGAAAAGAATGGTACTGGAAGAGAATATAACAACACATTACTGAAGATTCTCCAGATTCACCACTACTTTCCCCTAAGTAGTAGCAAAGAGCTTGTAGGAAGTAAATTGTTTTCACAAGCTGAAAATACAATGGACCAGACCGTCCTCTTTAAAAACGCGCAGGTCCATGGAAGAAACATTAATCAAACTGTCTGCAAATACTGTACCAAGGAGCTGGTTTTGCTCAGGTCAGCATCATGCACAACATTTGTTATTCTACTTTTTTCATCAATGTTACAGGTACTTACAATGGTGGTATCTTGGAAACTTCAAAAATGTGGGTGGTGCTAATAAACCTTCTGCCTTTCAATGGCTGTTAAAATTTATTCTCCTGCGATATCTCCAAAGAATATCCCTGTCTCTGAAGATGAGAGCTCAAGGAATTAAAGATTCACAGCATCCACATCTATCAAGAAGATTCTTGACATGTCTAAAGTCATAGAAACACACATGAGTTCTAAATATACTTGGGACTCAGAACTCTGGATGTGTGTCTGGATCTTGCAGTAAAATCCCCTCATACAGGCTTCTGGTTCAATAACTAAAGACAGCGCGATGGCACAGCTACCTAAATAGCCTGCAAATACAGGCACATGCACACACCCCCACAGACACAAAACCCCACACCACATGAAACAGAGAACCCTGCAGCTGCCATTGACAGTGACTGCTCCAGAAGTAGAGGCAGCATAGTGATGTTTCTGGAGAGCACACTCTGGGCAAATAAATGTTACCTGTAAGCAGAGTTAACAAGCTGTGATGTGCCGTTGTATTAACACAAGCCTCACCCAGAATTTTTCACTTGGAAAGACACAGCATTACTTTCCTACATCACTTAATCATTATTGTAAAGTTCATTCAACATTTATTTCAAATGCTTATTTGATAATCTAACTCTCAGTGTTGCCTCTGTTCTGATTCTACTACTTCACTGTCACGATTCAGTTCCATGGGTATTTTGCCTGAAGTTACACAAAGTTGCAAAAAGCTGGTAAGTTTCCACAACTTTACAGTACATAAGAGATGCTTTTTACTCCATCATATTGACAGGCAAAAGCACAAACAAATATACAGAAATATAGTTCATTGAAAGAAATGAAGAAATATAAATAAAAAGAACACATGGACTGTTATAACAACACGGGTTAAAGCAGTTATTTTCATAAAAGGAATGTGTGACAAGTAATCATCACTTCCACGTTATTTCATCACCTTCTCACTGCTGTTAGAAATAAACAGATGCCACATTTGTAAATTCCATTGGCACTGTTCCATTAAAGTGACACTTGATGTATTATGTGATTGCCTCTACAATATGTTACATCATTCTTTATTGTCACAGGGACTGTATTTCATGCAAGCGTGCAAACTAGCATTTGCAGCTTTATAATAAACTATTTCCTGCCAATAGTGTTGTAAGAAAGTTGCAATTTGTCCTCAAGTATCTGTTTTCTGCTCAGAAAAAAAATATTTATAGCCACTCAAATATCAAGCATTATTTTCCCCTGCACTCACTGCAGAGAGCATTTCATTCTCAAACATGGTATGCTGCATGAGAGCTCTTAAGTCACTGAAACAGAACTGACTGAACAATTTGTTTGTCGATCACTGCTTATTATAAGGCCAAATTTAAGTATTCCTTAACTTGATTTCACATCACTAATTTATAACTTTATTTTACTGCCTGCGGCTCAACTGCAGTAAACAAGTCTAATAGTCAAGCAATAACAGTAAGATTAGAGGGCAAAACCACTACTGTAGTCTGTAGATAGACCTGATCTTTTTCACTGTGCTTTGATTTCATGTGTGGCAAAAACAGTAATACAGTAATTATGTGAAAAAAATATTAAATTGTGTGAAACAAGTAAAAATTTACTACACGAAAATGCACAAACTATTACTTTTGTCACAACTCCATTTTAATGAAAAATAAATTTAAGGAATACTAAGTGCTGTTGACCTCTAAAAATGAACTGAAAATGTAGCTCATGTGTAAGCATGGAGAGGGCATTTGAATGATGTTGCGTTATTTTCTTGACAGTCAGACATCTCAGTCATCAGTGCAGAGTACACAGTCACAAAGCTACCTGCTAAGAAGACGCTAAATGCATTGTAATTAAGTGTATATACATATATCAAAAGACTAGGAAATCTGCTAGCACTATGTGATGGAAAACACAGAAATTAAGGAAATAAGTCCTTTTAAAAATCCTAGCCACTTAATTGAAGCAGTTCTCTCAAAAATCCAATCTTATTTATGAGAGGCAGTTGGAAAAGCAGCGCTGACTCTTGAGAAGTGTTAAAGGGCTAAGAGGAAACACAGCAAAAGGAAACCTGAAATAATCACACAAATTATTTACTATATTAATGTGAATTTGCTAGGGGCTACTATTTATCTTCCTTACAGAATTCTCTTGTACAAATAATTAGATAGTACAGGATCTGTACTGATGAAACTTCAAGTATCTATAAACATATACAACTTAATCACAAAATTAGATTTGGAGTTACATATGCAAACTTGTTTAAATAGTAATTTTCCCATCTGAGCTTATTAAGCAGAATAAGGTATTGTCTTAGATTAACTGGGCTAATTATACTTCCTTTAAAAGCTGTTAAATAATTTTCTGTCTCTATCTAAGTAAGTAAATATTTCAAATTCTGTTTGTTAACCTCTAGCTCAAGTCCCCAAGGAAAGAAAAAAAAAAAGAAAAAGAAAAAAAAAATCAAATCCAGAAACAAATCTATTTAAAATCTGATGAAAAATTATGTATTTTCTACCACAGGTTCTGCTTGTTAGTGTTGGTTCCGTATATTCTGGCTACTGAATTTTAAAATTAAATAATTTTCTTCTGTTCCTAGAAAGCTTTAGTCAACATAATAAAAACCTCTCCAAACAATCACAAATTTGAACTCAATTACTGCTCTGTTTTTTCATGTCCTTCACCTAACTTGATGTCCTTCATGTTGATGTGGTCTTTGGACACTGCAGGCAATTGCATTTTTAAATGTAACTACAAATATGTTTTCTTAAGAGTATGTAACTCATGCCCAGGATTGATATTGTAAAGTCATTCCATGTAGATCAAAAGCTTCATAAAATCATCACTGCACTGTTTCTGACAGGTTTTGGAAAATAAATATCTTTTTTATTAGCCACATTCAGGGAATGAGGAATTTGCATTTGGTACCTCAGTCCCTGAAAGTTTGTGTTTTTCATGAAATATTTCCAAAGGGACTTCATCAGGCTGAGGAAAGAAATGTAACTGTGTCTGTTAAACACTCTTATTCAAATCTACACTCAGGGCAGCTCCTGAAAGACATGACTGATGTGAAAGAAATCCTGCATTAAAAGGAGAAAAATCTGTACTGAATCCTCCTTAACTTATTTCTTAACCATAAACACACTGAGATACACATATGGTACATTCTGCACAAGCTGCTGCAAACCTGTATTTTCCCTACAGGAGAAACTAATTTTATTATGGTTAGATAATTTGTCACTTTCGACAATGGCCAACTAACTGAATTAGAGCTGGCAGCCTACACTTGGAAATGTCCTCAGATCAGAAAAATAAATAGTCCACTGAATAATCAAGAGAATTAAGTAATTCAGACTAATTTCTGAAACTGTGAGTGCCTCTTCAGAGTAACTTTTATAAATATAAACCCCCCATTAGCTTTTTTGTTACATGAAGTTCTACCCCAAGGATACTTTCATCTGCAGGGCTTCCTGTCTGTATACACCTTAAAAAGCACCTTGAAAACTCTATTAGAGGTGTGCTTTAGGTTGGCAGATGCAGCCATTCTATATGGAATACACCTGCAATTAGGACCCAAAGGTATTTGTTTAAAATGCAAAATACTAGAAAAAAAAACATTCAGAGGCACTTCAAGAAGCACTAATGATAATCAAGACCCAATACATTTCCAACATATATACTGAAATTAATTATGATTTGATGGCACAATTATTTGGCTTGGATTTTGTACAAAGTCAGTCTTGCAAATATAATTGGATTGTTCTACCCTAACATTTCACAGAAGTATTTCTGATAAATGGTGTACAGGCATCTTGAAATGGCAAGAGAAAACCACTACTAAATTAGTTACCATAACATTAACTTTCTTCAAACTGTTCTGGTAATTATTTAAAAACGTATATTAAAAAAAAAATACAAGTATTTGACAGTAAACAAGTTCTGAGAAGTTTCTTGACAAATCACAGGCTGAAATAAATGACTCTTAATAATTAACTTAATAATTATTGTCAATTCAGTATATAAATCATAAGTTTAGTCAAACTCTAAAGCAATATTTTTACAATAAAATTTCTGGCAGCTGCCAACAACAATCTACACACGTTAGGAGTAAAACTGTGCCAGCTTGCATTGGAATACCACTTTTTTTACTTGACCTACCCATAATTTGGACAGTGACTTAAAGAACATGAAGTTAAAGTGAAAATGGAACAAAAAAAAAAAAAAAAAGGAACTGCAAACTTGAGTTTTCCCGAGAATATGCAAGAGACTGAAATTAGTAAAGCAACCTTACATACCCTTTTTTTTCAGATCTTATGACAAGAGGGTCTAATATTTATTTCACTGCTCATTACTCACTACTGCTAATTATGCACTATTATTACTATCAAGAACTTTAAGATCTTCCAAAGGAAAACAGAACAAAATGTTAACAAGACATATTAAAAAAGCCGGTACATTTAAGAGCTTACATGTCAAAAGATATTTTTCACCACAAGGGTTTGAAAATCTTTTGCAATTTTGCATAGACATATCCGTAATGACACAAATTCCAGTAGCCATTAATCAGACACTTCTAGTTTGTAAAGTGAAACAGCACATTCTAACTTCTAAAGTAACCAAACCAAAAAAGGGCACAGAGAAAGTTAAATGGGCATTTAACTACACAATATGCATTAAACTATACACCAAGTGTACGGCTCTTTCACAAAGCTATGTAAGTGAAAAGAGAATCCCAAATGACTTCTGGCAACATTTCCATCAATAATACTCCAGCAGCCAGGTACTCAGACTTCAGTAGGATTCTGCAGTTAGATTCTAATATTAAGGATTAGTATGCAGCTCAGCTATATTCATTTGTAAAAGAAGCTCTGGAAGATGTCTGTAACTATACTAAGGACACTCAGATAAAGAAATCGGGTATGCCAGGTTAGCTGTCACATTTAGTGAATGAGGATTAGAAATGCACTGTGGGAAAAGGGAGTTCTGCATTCCTGGGATCTGTAGCTAGAACCTGTATTAACATAAATGGATTGTCACACTCTACATTCATACGAATGAGTTCTTAAGGAAAATCCAGAGTTTAGCCAAGCTTAGTTATTTGACAGACTGGCTAATAGAAAACATATTGACAGTGGAGACTTTTCTATGTATTTATGCCTTTTGCAGTTCAAAGTCTAATCTAAAAGCTCTCTTAAAAGTAATTCAAGTGAAAAGGGTAAAAATTGTTGACAATGCTTCTACAGTGATAAACATCTGCAGCGATGGAATTCAAGATTTCAAAAGCAGTGGAGGCTTTCAATTCATTTGCCTTCAAAGACAAATCACCCAGACCTACCTTAAATTCTGTAACAGCCATCTTCCTCTCTGCAATGTTTTCAACTCAGAAGGAACTTTTCTTTACATAAATAAAGAAAAAAGAGATCACTTGTGTAACATCTCTGTAATATCTATGGTGTCTACACATCACTGAAGAAATGCTTTCCTATGTTACCTCATATAATATTTCTTTCCCTGTTCCTCCCTTTCATAGCAGGAGGCTGTGAAGCCAACGTCTCTCAATAATCCATAGTCCCCTCTTTACTTCAGGAGGGCTCAATGACACATAAATTTAAAAGATAACTATTACTGAGGCTCTGACCCCAAACATAACATTCTGTTACTAAGATAGTTAATTTTTCTTTTCCAGGTAATACTGCACCATGTTGTGTTACAAGAGCTATATAATCTGAATGTATGTTCACAGTCACAGGATCAGATCATTTACTAGCATAAATGACCACATGTTTACTGCAGTCAATTTACACCTACTTATGACTGACTGGACATACACTGATATCAACATTCCCAGGTCAAGATTCTGAAAATGCAACTGGAAATAGAGTGTTGTACTGGCTCTGACTGAGATGGAGTTAATTTTCCCCTTAGCAGTCCTCGCAGTGCTGTGCTTCTTAGAGAGCTAGAGACGTGTTGATAACACACCCATGTTGTGGCTACTGCTGAGCAGGGCTCGCACAGCACCTCCCTGCCCCAGTGGGAAGGGGTGGAGGAGATCTTAGGAGGGGACACAACCAGCACAGCTGACCCAAACTGACTAGAGGGATATTCCATATGATTTGACATCAGGTCAACAACAAAAGCTACAGAAAAAGAAGGGGGCATGGGGGGGCATCCACTTGTCCTCCAGAGCAACTGATAATGAGTTTGGAACCCTGCTTCCTGGAAAAGGGGCCAGACATCGCCCGCTGATGGGAAACAGCGAATAAATCTTTGTTTTCTTTTGTGTTCGTGTATGCAGCCTTGGCTTACTTGTCATTAAACTACCTTTGTCTTGTCCTAGGAGTTTCATCTTATTTTCTTGCCCCTAGTCCAGCTGAGAGGGTAGGGGGAGTTATAGAGCAGCTTGGTCAAGCCGTGACAAGTGTTTAGTCTTAAATATTTTAAGGAACATTTGTTTTCAGAAAGCAATTTAAGCATCAATAAAATAAGGACATAAAAACTGAATTTCTGAAAATGATGCTCAATCATTAGTTGTATTTTAAAACCTTGTGTTAAATATCTGTATGTGGTGCTCACTGCGCAGGTAATTATTCTGAGGTTGACATTCAGACATGAACTCTGTGCTTTCAAGATAATTAACTCCAGAGAATTATAATACAATGATAAGTACTTTTGGTACTTCCAAAGCTCAGCTTCTCAGGTTGTTTTCAATAACAGGTTAACTGAGTATAGCTGGATTTGTTAATTATTTTGCAATTCTGTGCATATTTGCAGTGGTATTACCTACACTAACTATATGTGGGTTTTTTAAGTAGGATTTCAAGCAATTGGGTGCTAGTCTGCAATCGCCTACATTATTTGCACTCATTATAAGGATGAACTACAAGAAATTTGTTTTTTTCTTTCTGTTTCTATTTTTTTTTTCCCCCAGTGTCATATTTCTGAAACATACAGGACTTGGATAAAATAGAATTTAGTTATATACATCAGTTTGTGTTCAATGTTTCTTCAAGATCTCATAAAGTTAAAACACAAGACACTAAAGCATCCATTACTTATTAAGTAATGCATTTTATTTAGAAATTGAAAATACCAAATGTTGCTGATATTGAAACTATTTTTTGCTCCTAAGAGAAATGAAGTAATATTTGTCAGATAAAAAACTATTAATCCTCCTTTTGTGGTCAAGAGCTGTAATACATTTTTTTATAAATAGGCAGAGATACTTAATTAAGTAGTTTACAAATAACGAACAATTGCAATGGCTAAATGGGAACACTACCAGTTCAGGCATTCAAATTAAGCCCTAAAGCAAGGGATTCAGTTTATTTTGCACTACCATAACACCACTACCAGCTATAACATAACAGTAACTTGGCAATGGTATTCCTGGTTACATGTACCTCAAAAGGCAGAGCTGATTCCCTTTGCTCCATTACCTTAGTTCACCATTTCAAATTAAAAACATACAACTTACTAAATAACAACTGAAAAATATTTTCTGCATTTAGTAAAAAAATAAGAAGTATAAAATACAAAATAAATACATGCATTTGGAAAAGACTTCACCTCTAGAATGGCATTAACTGTCTCTTCAAAACAGAAACAATAGTCACTGAGTATAAAAGTACAAACTGTAGATTAAAGTAGCACATGTAGCAGGGAAAACTTGATCATTCGACAGAGAACACTCCCATTGACAACAGAATATTCTCTCTCAAGATAACAACAATAACAAGTAATGGACAATAAATAGAAAAAGTCACACATAATGACAGACTAAAATGAGCCTTTCTTTGCTGATGTCTTCAAAATGATTACTGGAAAAAACAAGGAATCTATGGAAGGTCACAATTCAGCTGAAATGTTGCCTACTTGGAGACTAATTTAGGCAGCAGTTTTGCTACCAAGATCAAAGGAGTTTAGACAGGTCTTAAAGATTACTTTCCCTTCTTGAAGTAATACTGTAGATGTCACCAAGGAGTGGATGGATAGATAAATATAATCTGAAATATTTTACACGACTAGCGGTGAAGTATGCGTGCGTGCGTCAAAAGAAAGAGGAGACAAAAGAAATAGGAGACAAAAGAGTGTTTGGGAATTACACTAAAATATAATCAGCTGTATTGCAACAGCTATATTTATCAACAACTTTTTCAAAGGGGAAAGAATGAGTTCTTTCTGTATTTTCAGTGGGATTTTACTAAATCTCACCAGTTAGTATGAAAATAGGAAATAGTATCTAATCCAAAAAGAAGACAGGCTCTGTATGATAATAGAGGAAAAATATAAGTAGAAGTAATGACAGCGGAGAAGGATGTGTGGACATGCATTGGCAAATTGAATTAATTCCCAAACACCCAACTTCAAAACATTTTCTGAAATGTTGTTGCACCAGCTACACAGATGTGACATTTTTTAACTTAAACTTGCAGTAACTCCGAGGTGGAAAATTCTGACTGAATTCTGACCCTAAAGTCAACAGAAGACTCCTAAAAACTTCAAAATGGAAGAACTTTAGACTCTAACTCCAGTCCTTGGCACCTCTCCATTCTTTTTATTCTATAAGAAGGAATGACAGGCACTTAGAGAAATTTTTACTCCATAGCTTAATCTTTGTTGACTTTTCATTTTTCATTAAATACAATGATATAATCTTTGCAAATAATGTTTCTAAGTAACACAGGGGGTTTTTTCCAGCTATAAGCTGGAAAGAAGAAGCTGGAAGAAGGAGCATATAATCCAAATTGTATAGTCCAAATAAATATAGTCACTTATGTTTCAAATAGGAACATAGGACTTCAGTATTCATCATGTATTTGGGCCATTATAAAATGCAAAACAGTTTTCCAGCGAGAACCTAAGGAATTTAATGTATGGGATAAATTAAAACTGGTAAACACCTCACCCCTTATAAAGAGAAATTTTTGCCTAAACCAATGTTTAACAGAAGGTAAGAAACTTCTGTGTATAAAATTAGCATATTCTTGATCCAGCTTCCTAGATTGAATTTGGAAAGATTTGAAAGAGTCCATTCTCTTACCTTTTGATGAAGTAGTAACGAACAGAAAAAATTACAGTGTGAAAGAAAAGAACTCTGAGTTGTCAATACTATGTTGGTACAAATATATGGATAAACACATGCCACTGACATGCCATAGTATTTATCTCAACAAATACAGGCAATCAGATAGTACTGGACTTATTTTAGATAATTAAAAGTACTTTGAGCATGAAGAGATCAATTTTATTGCTGCCTAGATGTTTCTTAACGTGTATAACTCAAAGTTTGTGTAATTATCCATTAATTTTAAACATATTGATACCCTAAGGAACTCTGTTATGTAATCTTCACAGCATGTAACAGACATAATATTTTGTCCTCAAAATGATAAAAAAAAACCACCAAAAATGGCACTTTTATTTTCAAAGCAAAATTTTCCTTATCAACAACTGCCAAATGGGAAAGGTCAAAATTGGTAAGATAAAATACTTTTAAGCCAATAATATATAATAAGCTATTGAAAACTAAAGAGAGAGAGGTAGGCTATTTATAAGAAGTGATGCCCTGTGCTTAAGAGTAAAAATATATTTAGCAATCAGTGCAAAATAAAGCAAGCATTTAATCCTTGCAGCTTTAAAGAGTGGGCCTGATGCTACATCACTGAAGTGTCCAGCAGCCCAGAATTTCTATACCTGTTTTTCTGTTATGTCACAGTCAATTAAAAGATTTCCAGGGCACTGTTTGAGAGTGCTAGAATACCAAAATATGCTTGCCAGAAGAAAATCTAAGTAGCATCTTTCTTCTGAAGACACTTAAACATCTATTAATGAAGATCTGTATTTATTCCTTGTAGCCTCCAAAGACTTAAACAAAGAAATACCCAAAATTTCCACTTACAGTTGACCAGCATAGAGTTGAACAGGAAATAATACACTAATTTCTTTTTTAAGATGACTGTAATTGGAAAAGGAGTATTTCAAATGCATGCAGAACTCTGGCAGTATATTTTCATTTTCAGCTCATTTTAGGAGACAATATTATATCCATAAATTAATTTAAAATAATTACTCATTAATGACTTGGTATACTGTAAAGATCCTTGTATTGCATAGAGCAGAAAAAGGATATTATGATCAAGTCTAAATTTTTATCTTAAAGTTTGTAGAACTGAAAGTTTTCAGTTGTTTTTCTCCATTTGCCATTTAAGAATACGTATTTCATTTGGAATACCTAGAATTATAGGACAAGAGGAAGCAGCCTTAAGTTGCTCCGGGGGGGGTTAGGTTGAATATCAGGTAAAATTTCTTCCCCATAAGGGTTGTCAAGCCCTGGAACAGGCTGCCCATGGAAGCAATGGAGTCCCCATCCCTGGAGGTATTTAAAAGACATGTAGATGTGGTGCTGAGGGACAGGGTTTAATGGTGACCTGGCAACGCTGGGTTAATGGTTGGACTCGATGATCTTAAAGGTCTTTTCCAACCTGAACAATTCTATGATTCTTGAGTTATAAATATTTCAATGCATTTTCAACCTACTAAAAGCACTTTTTGTATGTGAGGTAAGGTCACATCAATTGTACAATCCAAAACTGACCACAGGAGAATGAATGAGATGTGTATCTTGGGCACTGATAATATTAACTTTCTTAGAAATTATTTTAGACACTTTTAATACCTAGGATTAGAGGACTGTGGGCTAAGAGGTGGGAATTAATAGTGTATCAATATCTACCATCAACAAAAATCTGTTGACAGACTATGCAATCATAAACACAATTATGTAATTATTTATAAGCCACATAAGGCCACAGAAATCTTAGAAAAGGATTTCATTTAATTGGCCGAAGTGTATGATTTCAGATTTATAGTCTGACAAAACAATCTGCCTTATAATAATTCAGCTGTTTTCCCTGGAAAGAAAACTATAATCTTTTAGGAGTACCCACAGGTACTATGATGATATGGGTAAAAACCTAGAAGATGGAACATGAACTGTTTTATCAGTAATAGTGTATACTAAGAGTTTTGGTGACTATCTGCAAATATTTGCTTGCTTTAGGAATCCTTGTCAAATTGCAATTTTCTCATTCGAATTTTATTTTATTATTTCAACTTCAAATACAGAAGGGCGAGGAATACTGTCTGTGTGAGAACTGTCTTGGACACACTAAGAAATCTGTTAAAAACTTGTGTTGCTTAAACTTTAAGCAACATTTAATTTAAATTGTACATACAAAGAGCTTTAAGGAATTATTTTAAAAATATGTTAGGAAGTAGAGTAAAAATGATATTTTAAATAAGAGGTTAGATTTATGGATTTGTCATTTTAAGACTATTAAAATACATACTTTGGAAAAAAAACAAAGTAGTATGTGCCATGCTACTAGAAATAGCTTTAGTTCTTTGTTTTTATCTTGGAAGATTAACTATGGATAAAATAGTGGAGGAAAGCCATAAGAGGTCTGCTTTTAATGTTTTACTTTATTTCCTTTGTGTAAAATGAAGAAAGCAAGTCTTGTCCAAGATGATAAGGCTGATAAAGTGATGCACAGCCAAGGGGACAAACCAGATGACAATGAAATCCCACAAGGCGCCTCCACACTGAGGTCATAAGAAACAGACAGAGCTGGTCATGGGGTATTTTAACTACTGAAAATGTCTATGTAGAAATCTGGCAATGAAAAACATAATCTAGAAATCCAAACTTTAAAATAAATTAGTCAGAGGTGATGGAGTTTCCTCTAATTTTAAATAATTTGAATTGTTCTTAGATGAACTGAAGCTCAGGTAGTCACTGCCATTAAAGTCACACATTTCACAACTGATTCTGAAATCAGTTCTCCAGATTTAACACCATAAATTTAATCAAAGTGATTTTAACCTTCAACTATCTTTCATCATTGTCATGACTGAACTGTAAATACATTTAGAAGCACTTATTATTGATCAAGCATTCCCAGTACAGTAAGGTAGGACAAGTCTTCCAGTACTACCAGGTAATAATATCCTGTTTAATAATATGCTGAAGGTAATATCCTGAAGATATAGTTCTACTTTTACATCAAACCTAAGCAAACTAAAAAAATATGTAGACATGTTATTGAAGGGCATTGTTTAAAGAGCAATAATGAGTAAAAAAGAAGTATTGAAGTACACATAAAAACTGGTTTTGCAACTACAACCCTCACATATACACAAATATCCTGAAAGCACCTATGCAGTATGAATCACGTACATTGGGCACATTCACAGCTCAGTTATTCAAGCACACAAAGCCTCAGCTGGGGGATTGTTCTAATTGTCAGCCCTCATGCTTAAAAATCCAGCAGTTGGGTAAAATGTAACAGTCAAAGCAATTGAAAAAGAGGAGGAGGATGTAATCTACAGCAAGCATTTAACAGCAGGAACATTAAAGCTTTCCTTACCAACACAAAAATAAAAGACACTAGATGATAATTCAAAGAAAAACTGATGGAAGCATAAGAAAAACTTACCATCAATGGAACATACAAACCATTGCCCTGATATTCTCAGCCCTGGCATTATGACTGACATTTCTAAAACAACTGAAGCTTTCCTTCCACAGGTGTCAGGCATTTCCTTCCTCTCTGTAGTCAAAATAAGTAGCAGAAATGCCTTGTGAGTTGAACTGTTTTTCTGCATGAGAGCAGTCAGTCTCTGCAATTAGAATGTAAGTCTCTAGTTGAGAACAATTTACTGAATAAATCTTAAGTTCTTGCAAACTGCAAGTGCAAGATGGTGAACGGCACCGACCTCCATCAGATCAATGGACTGAAGTGTCATCAGCATTTTTCAGAAGTACTCTGTAACAATTAGAGCATCATTTTCAATATCAGGAAGACAATGTTGAAAGGTATTACTAGAAGCTGCAACATACATTGCCTCAATACACGCCTTTTAGAAGTCACTTCTCCTACAGTCTGATACAAAGTGCAGTAATAAGGAAAGTAGAATCTGAAACAGAAGCAGGCGAGTTTGCTATACACTACTTAAATACATCTGCACTCTAATTACCCATTTCTGCTTCTATACACCCAATTGGTCTCACAGTCAAATCACCAGAGGCACAAGTACTCAAATTAGCACTCCCATCCAGTCAGATATACAGTGTATGGGTACAGTTACAGTTACAATAGGAAAGGTAACTCAACTGCAAAAGTGCTCCTTCAGCTTTAAATCATACTGGATATTGCTTTGTAAATCCTACTAATGTAGTTCAGTAGAAGCTCCAAATACACATTCCTTTCCCCCACTGAAACTCAAGACCATAGATTCTACCTTATTTCTTCTACCTTACTTAAGAATGGACACACAGAAAAAAAAATCCATCAGGCTCCATCCCCTAGCTGAAGGGAAATCCATGTTTTTTGTAAGTGGAAAAGAAACAAACTCACATCAAAATCTAGTCCAGTCCATACAAGTGTCTTAGGTCTGGATGTGGATGATACTTATTTAAACATTCAGGTCCTTTTCTTCCCCTCTGGTTTATTCTATTCCTTTTTTTTTTTTTTTTTTTTTTTTT
>JANIJG010022314.1:0-44822 GCA_024611175.1 Megaceryle torquata
GGGGGTGGTTTTTTTGTTTTGTGGGGGTTTCTTTTGTTGTTGTTTGTGTTTGGTTTTTGGTTTGGTTTGGGTTTTTTGTTTGTTTGTTGTTGGTTTTGTGTGTGTGTGTAGGTAAATCCAAAACCGTCTTCACTTATCTGAAGAGAATCAATACAGCAAGCACAAGTTTCATGTCCATTCACTAACAATTTGTATTTACAGTTCCACAATTACAGAAGCCCTTTTAACCAAAAGGTTTCTTAACCACAGCAGATAGTTTTCAGGAGGTTAACTTCACATGGCTAAGATTTCAGAGGGCCAGCATCTCTTTCAGTGCATTTGTTTTACGCAAAGCCTTTCCATTTAAACTCCTCCCTACTATTGCCTCTAAACACTTCAAAATGCCTTCTGCTAGGAAACAGAGCCAAAAAGAAGCAAATCATTATCTTTTTAATAATTCTTAAAGAGCTGTATTGCTATTATTGAGAAGGAAAAAACGAAAAAAGTATTACTATGTTGACAGAACTCACTGTAGACAAACTAAACTTAAACATCACACCTCAAACAGGTACAGCTGCACTTGAGGATCCTTTGAACAGTTTAAGGAAAGGTGGCAACCTAATTTTTGTTGGAAACAAAAAAAAAACCCAAAAGCTTTTTGCACACACACACTTTTTTAATAGTAAAAATAAAACTGTTTGTCCTTGGCATTCCATTTCATGTGCTTCACACTTGGCATCAATAACATTCTAACTCCAAAATACCTTTTTAAACAGCAGTTACAATTCTGGCCTTTAAATAAATAACATCCTCATTGTTGTTCTGTTACTGGGTGACTCATCCCAAAGAAGCATAGGTTGTTTCAAAAAGTGTAACATTATTAAACAGCAAGAAATTTATAGCATCTTTGGCAGGCCAATATGCTAAAGTTTTTAAAAGCCAATGAACCATAGGTAAAAATATACAATGGAGTAACTTCCCACTGAAAACCACAAAAAGCAGAAGGTCTACCCTGTTTAAAATTACACCAGTAAGGATTATGTTCCAGCCCTACAGTGGTTCTCTTAAAACATACAACAGAAATTTAATACAGACTTATGACAGGTTTTGGTTTCATTAGCAAGCTTGTCTTGGAAATGCCACGTGGCTCTTGAATTACCACCATTTATCACTATATTTCACTCACTTAAAAGACTACTGACTTACATTGACATTTTGGGAAAAGAGGCGAATCTTCCTGTTAAGTGTAAACTGAGGTTTCCTAACATTTAGATTACATAAAGCAAATAATTCCCAAGACTTGAAAAATGGAGTTCACATTTGGAAGGGAACTTGCCAAAGACATCTAAGAGATCTTAAACAGCACAGGGACTAGAATAGAGCTCATCTGGTGAACATGGCTCAAATTGAGCCTTTTCCCTTACAATGGAAAAGCTCCTTACCATACTGGCAAGAAAGAGCCTTTGAGTCTGCAATTCTAGAAGGTCACACAGTGCACATGCTCCGTACGATGGGGTATTTCCAAAAAAAGGGGTATTTCCGGAGGCTCTGCCACTTGAATGAAGAGCTGAAAGCAAGTGTGTCAGAAGTCAGTAGGTCAGCTCTGTGTTTCCTGACAATGGGCTAACTTGTGGAACTGTACTGACCACAGAATAGGAAATATGCCAAAGCATTGCCCCATTAAGTTGAACACCTATCACTTGGCATCATCACAAGCAAGGTGATCAGTGTCTGAACTCCTCCAAGCAGCAAAGTCACAGAAGAAACAGACTGTTGGATTTTTTACTGTCAGGGCAGTGCACCACTGAGGCTGCCAGCTCTGATACTTTTCTGCAAGCTGTGTACTACAGCCTTAATCACACCTGTCAGCACACACATGAATTGCTCTCCCACCACTACAGCCGACAGGGAAGGATCTTGCACAGTCATTCTCAATACAAGGAGAGAGACTTGCAGCCCAAACAAGACATTCTTATTGCCACATACCAGTGTTACCTGTCTTCCTGGAGAAGGACTTTGCATTTCCAGGACCACCAAAGTGCATTTCCTACATTAAAGTGCCCAACGCAGTGGAAAAAAAAATCTCTTTGCATATTGGCAAAAATCATATCACCATAAGTAAGCAGCATAGCTTAGAGGTGTTTCTTAGCCTCAAGACAGGATAGTCTCTACTCCCTTTTGGAACCAGGAAAAACCTGTATTTTCTCATCTACGCCTTATAGGAAAAGACATCTTTTAAAGGCAATATCCTAGGAAAGGGATTTAGAACATAAAAGGCACTTTTAATGAATGGAACTTGCAGTAATCTCAGCCTACACTCCACACAATTTATACTCGCACTAGCAATTCTGCCTTATCACACAAGCCTGAGTATAAGGAACTGAAGTCAACAACAGCTTCAGCTGCAGGTCACAGACATGACTTTGGAGAGTTTTGTCAACAGGAATGATAAAGCAACACAGATAATGGAACTGCTGCTACTTCTTCCTCCAACGAAGAACTGTAACTCCTTAGTAGGTATAAACGCATATGTGAAAGAGTCAGAGAAAACTTCAGCAAGCAGGCGACAGAACCATGAGGTGAGCAGTCCAAATTCCCATAGCCAGTGCTTATGAGGGCAAGGTGAGAACTGACATGCGTACTGATTACAGGCAGTGTTGAGCAGAAGGATTTAGGACTGAAGGTCCTGTGGTACAGATTTGTTCCATAAACACAGCAATTCTGAGCCTGAAGGAAAATCTCAGGTATCCTTTAGGCACCTGCCAAGGAGACTCTAAAAAAGTGGATGCAAAAGAGCATCAAGGTTGGTTTGCAGCCATAAAGGTTCATGAAGTCTCGAGGTAAGTAGAATAGGATGCTCTACTTGGACTCTTCAAAGACTACGGTTCTCTTCAGAATAAAGCTCTTTAAACCTAGCGTTTTGGCCTCTAGTGACAATGTGCTTCTAGACATTGGCCCTGTTTACATACATTTCTCTAGTAGCCATTTCTAACTGCTGTCAGATGGGACAGTGAACTATATTTATCTTGTCTCATCTAGTATCACTTTTCACATGAATAATGTTATGGGAAACTCCTTACTTCTGGAGGAGGCTATGACTTGATTGACTTAAAACTGGCATCTACTCTGATGTTCTTTATTAGGCTTGGAGATGCAGGATTTAATAGTGATTTAGTGATTGCTAAAAATGAAAACATCAGTAACAGCCTTGCTGATGAATGGCTGCATGTAGAAAGTGCTGAAGACACTGAGGGTTAACTCAAGGAAAACTTGAAGGGAAAGAAACACCAAAGAAGAATGAAACTCGGAAGCATAGTTATAGGCAATGAAAGAAGTGTGTGCTCAAGGGGATTAATAGACCTGTAAACATTTCTCCCTGGTAGACAGCAAGATAAAAAAGTAGAACTATGCAAAAAATCTTGAAGACCGGAAGACAAATTTGCACCTTCTAGCCATCTTTTCTACAAAATTTAAAGACACAAACTCTGGTCAAGCAGCTGAGCCATCTGCAAAACCAGAGATGCAAATACAGAAAAAGATAATCAATATTATAAAAGACAGTTACAACATTTCAGTCTAAATTATAAAAGTTATGACTACAAACATATAGACAGGAAAGAAAAAAAAAAAAAAAGGAAATCGATGAACATGTGAACATTCCTCAGGATTCTCCAGAGTTGAAAGGGGTCAATATAAAGCACAGAATGACCAAAGTGCTCTGGTTTTGCCATACTTAGAAAAAGGACAAAATTTAAGTATTTTTTCCCTTCTTTTTTTTTTTTTTTCTTTTTTAAAGTTTGGCAGTAGGTAAAAAAAAAACCAACAGTGTACTTTTTTTGGCTTTTTAATCTCCTTTACTACTGAATTTTTACATAAACTGAAAAAACAGTCATGTTTATTCTGTTATTTCCCTTCCTCTGCTTTTCTATCTCCAAGGTTTTTTCTGCAGAGCATGTAAAGAGAAATGCTACATGCAAAGACCATTGTACATTAAAAACATGTATACTTAAAAATATTAGTGTTTATTATTGCTACTTTTTAGTAAGAGTCAATTTAAGCAAGTATCTTCCCTTTAGGAAGTCTTTTAGGTGGTAATTCCCAGCTCATACTATCAATACACACACTGTCATTATGGAGTTATACTATGGCAGTGTTGAACCCGCCCTACAGGCATCTTGTCCCTTTATTAGGGATTCTGAAGATCACATTAGAAAAAATAAGCAATTGTCAGAGCGTTTGCTGTATCTTATTAACATGAAAATACTTAAGCCAGTTTGTTTTAGCATACGTATCTTCTTACAAATTGTATCTTTGCTCTGCAGTTCACATAAGGAATGTTACATGGAACATAAAGATGGAAAAATTACTTAATCCTACAAAAATCCTTTACTGGGAAAAAAAAAAAAATCACTTCTTCCTAGAGGAGCCACACCTGAGGCATGGTAGATTTTCACTGAACTATGTATTTTTTTCTAAAGAGGTGTATGAGCATCAGAAAAAGCTGTCACTTCTTTAACAGCAAACAGTTGCTGCTAAAGAACCGCCCTAAAAAAAAAAAAAAAATAAAAAAATGCAGATTTCCAAAGATTGTAATTGGTAAGCAGCACCATTACACTGCCTTGAAGCCTACCGTGCAATCCTGGCAAGGGCTTTGGCCCTCTGATATTTTTTTAATATTTAACAAGCAATTTCACAACTCAGCCAGTTTAAGAAATAGTAATAAAAGTGATTCAGGTATAACAGACACCTCCGTTGAGGAATATGGGTGATGACTACTCCTCTCGAGACACGTGAAACAGCACAGACCGACAGTACCAATTTCATCTACACAGACCTACTACAGAATTTCACAGTGTATTTATATATATACAGTGAGTGAGGTATGGATTATATCAGAGACACAGATATATACGACCAATGCAACTGCTATCTCCAGAGGTTATAAATAACCTGAGAAGCCTTTATAAGCTTTAATGTACATTCACAAAGAGAGACAGACAGATAAGCACACACCTTTTCAGATCAATAATTACGTAAAACAGGGTACCCTACTGTTTTGAGCTCTGCAAAAATACTGCAGTCATGAATTAAACATCACCTTCCAAAGTTCTCTGGTTTGTGCCTGCTCTGGTAAGGTTTCTGGGAACACAGATTAGAATCTGAATAGCTTTACATTACCTCCAACCTTAGGCCCACCAGCTGATCCTGGCTTTCTTGCACTGTTTGAAGGATTTCCTGGCTTTTTAGGTGCCGGAACCTTGAAGGCTGAAGCAGCTGATGATGGCCTATTTCCATCCACTGACTCTTCATCATCAAAGCTTTTGTCTAGAAAAGGATATATTAAATAAAAATACAACTATTAGAATGGATGTGTATTTATTTCCTAATCAACTAGTCTGCTTCACATTTCATAGAAATTCACAACACGTATAAATAGAAGCATATTTATCATTTTGTCCTCTCTGACCTAGGAATAAAATGACAATAAGAAACATACAGTATTTTGTACATGTTAAGTTCTTCCAAAATAGTATTTTGCCTTCATAATTAACCACTGTGAAACTGAACATAAAAATGAGTCCTACACCTTCATTCCCACAAAGGGAAAAAAAAATCTTTGCAGAGATTGAATATTTTTGCCCATTTCTGAATATTTTCCCCAAAGGAAAGCCCTTCATTTAATTTTTATCTTTCCAGCCCACCGAAGACAAATGCTTCTCCCTTCTCTTCCTTCACTTATACATGCATTTTCTGCTACACATCCTCCCACAATGTGTCTAACCAGCACTCCCTGTCTCTCTTTCCTTCCACCCAGATTTTTCAACTTACAATCACAGATCCTCTTGCAGATCAGCCGCCTCATTCCTCTGATAGCTCTTCAATCCCCTCACCCTAGGACAGACCCAGCACCTCACATGGCCACACGCAGTAAATTGGCAACACTAATCAAAGATTCTATCAAAAACTGCTTGCAAACACCCTGGATCCACCACCGAGATTTGTGCCGGCATCTTTCTCTCCCTTCCCTGCACTAGGTGCCGCACAACCAATGAGCTGCAAGGTGACATCATCTGCTGGGAGCCACCGCCAGAGGAAAAGGTGAAAATTCTCCATATAAATAAATTCATTCCCACACATGATATTTGCCACTAATCCAATCCTTCATTAAAAAAATAATTTAGAGATGCAAACAATACTCTGGGGTTTGCACTCCTGTTTCCTAGAATTTCAGGTCTGTGTATTTCTAAGAAAAATAATTTAGTTGCTAGTGTCTGAATAGAAGAATCTTAATACAAAATATTAATCTTTCAGAAAAAAAACTCACCCCAACATATTCTAACAGTAAAATGTAAATGCTTATCCACTTAAGGAACAGGTATTTATCTATAAGCTTGAGCATGGAAAACATATCAGCCCATGGTTCCCGAAATAAATAAAATGGGCGAGGCTGAGACATAGCTGCCCTACAGTAATAGAAGGTCAGCTTAGCATATTATCTGCTCTAAAGTCTGCCATTTCTAAAAAAAAATTAAATCTAAATTAGTTGCAAAGCTTTGTTATCCCTGGAATGGTGACTATTTACCCTTTGCTTACTCTGAAGTTGCTCCCAGTGAAATGTCACCTCTGATAATACAGCCTCCCAAAGGAAGGCAGCATTCATTAAAAGGGGAAGGGGAGGTTTTCTGCAACAGCATCTGCAGCACCAACCGTTAGAACACCCCACATTTAACATGTCCGAGGTCACCGCTGCTATAGTTAGTATTTTTCCAGCACTACCGAAAACCTGTGTGATGCACTTATGAATCTTACCAATTAAAGATGAATCAAATCCCCACAAGAAACAACTGGATGCATATTAGCAATTTTCACTGACATTCTTTCCTACAAGCACTGATTATCTTTAAGAGAACCTTGGTAGGAATAATGGTATTTGGATGTGTGAACTCTCAGAAAGGGGGAAGAGGAACCAGGCTCCCCCCCCCGCCCCAGCAGCCCATGTGTTTCCATGGAAACAGCACTCCTGCTCAGTATCCAGGCGGAGGCAGAATACATTTTGATTCCGCCTGCTTTTACTCTTTAGTATCCTAAATAGAACCAGACATCAATATTTTTGAACAGAGAGAACCACTAAACCAAATATCACATTAGGTACAAGGACCTAAACACTGTAGTAGAAGTGTAAACAGTAAGGGTTAATAGCTTGGCTATCTGCACCATCAAAGGTAATTTGCAAACAGCAGTAAGAAATATCTTGCCAATTTTTTAAGGAGCATCAAAATATCAGCATTGGCATGTGAACAGACTACCATAAGAACTCATTAAAAGTGAAAGTGGGCTTTTCAAATAAAAAAAATAGTTTGATGATCCCTTTTTTCTAGGTTTGTTAAAGATACAGGCCAGATTTTCATGTTACTATCCAACAGCACCACAATGCAGCACTGATATGCAAATAATGCAGAAGAAGCCTTTGAAAAAACAAAGTTATTTGAAGTACAATTTCAAAAATAGTAACCAAATATTTTGCTTAGTTACGCAAAACCTCCTATTAAGAAAAACCTCAACACCACCAAACAAGAGCGTACTTTGGGAACCCATGGCACCGATAAATTAATTTTATTCTTACCAAGCTATTCATTATGAAGTATTAAAGATTGAGAGTTGTAGAAGCTACTGCTCAACCCCAAAATACAGAAACAGATTTTCAGAAAAATGCAAAACCAAACACTCCCATTTTTGACATGTTGTGTGAATTATAGAACAATATATTAAACTATGACATTGGTGATACTGTCAAAATTACTTTGCCTAGTTAAAGAATGTTATTTCATACATTTAAAACCTTGTTAACACTGGATGAAAAGCTTCATTTATTTAATAGTTTCACACAGTTTTAATCCACATAAAAAAAATTTCAAAGCTGTGTTTTAATGCGTAAATATTTTTGAGACACACAGAACTCATCTTGACCACTGGCACCTGGGAGATACATGAATCATGACAAGTCTGGTTAATATAAAAGCCAAAGTACAGGCGCTAAAAATGTTCCAAAATTACTGGACAGTACCATGAATGTATAACAGTAAAAGATGATCCTTTACACTTGTTAATTCTTTTAAGGCTGAAGTGATAACACACCATAGGTTCTTTTTGTTGTGACTGTTTTTGTTTAGCAGCTTTAAACAAAAATAAGCAGGAAAATTTTTTACCATGTTTTATAGAAACCATAGGTTTTTCTCCACCCTTTTCGGCCTTTACATTTTTCTTTCCCTAGGCTCTATTAGCAACATAACCCCAATTGATCTTTAGGGACACTGCATTTTCAGAAAGCCACTTAACAGTATTTCTGAGGAACTGAACCCTGAAATCTGTATTTATAGCAGTTAATGAAACAAAAAGCATTATATTAGCTTCCTTCCAGTATGACATGCTTTCCCTATGCTGTCCCTCGTGCCCAACAATACGCTTCTTTGCAGTTCTTGTTCAAGCATTTCCATGTATTTCAGCACAAGGAAGCTCAGCTCCAGGTATAACTGTTACTCCTCAAGGTACAATCAAGGTGCAGTTCTACTCCATCCAGTTGATCCAAACTTGTTTGCTCCATGACTTCATTCAGCCAGAATAGCACAGCTGGACCTCCTCCTGCCTGCCAACATGCAGAGCGTGATGATGGTTGTGCCATCACTACTGAACTGGGGCTGTAATGTTCCTTTCACGTGCTCTGCAAACAACATTCATTTCTACAAGAGGAGTCAAAAGCTTAAATATAATTGCTATTGCAAAACAAATCTATCTGAAGGATGCAAACACTCTGGTATGGCTAGACAGTTTTCAGGCTGTGTCACTTCAACGGTCAAACGGCTGTGTCAGATTTTACATGTGCAACTACACCTGACAGCTGAGAAATCACTATCCAAACATAGCTTGCAAAGTTCTAAGCTACTCGAAGCAGGAATAAAAACTGTTTGAATTGCTAGCAATGTACAGAACACCTTAAATGAAAAACCCAGCTTCAGTGAAGTCTCAGAAGACTGTTCTTGTACTTGATATCTTTATTTTAATTCACAGTAGGTCAGAAGAATTTTGGAGGTAAGCACACCCCACAGAAGAGCCTAGAATCTAGTATGCCAAAAGCTCCTAAGAAACCCAATGAGCAGCAAATACTCTCACTACAGAACAAGTTCTCTTCTGGATGAAGCAGTTCAAAAGCAAAACTAGAGAGAGAATTCTAAGGAAATGTGTCTCATTCAGAAAGCTAGAAACACAGGATTCATCTTCTGAGCACTAGAAGTTTTCTCTTTTAAGAGAGGACGGAGAGATTGCTACCAGAGAGGTGTTTTGAAAGTATATACAGCAAATGAATTGGTATCAATAAACTGCTGCGCACTCCTAACAACATGCTTCAGATGACTGAAAGGAATGTTTCGAATAAAAACCCCACCAAACAAACATCTATGACATATCAGACCCTAAAGTTTACTAAAGAACATTTTAGCACTCCCACTGTTACAAACTTCTGAACAATCTATTTACTGCAATTTGGCTACAGAGCAATAAGGACTATTACAGGAACAAATGACACTAAAACTTCCCAAATCTAGAGAGAAAAAAAATTCACTTTTTCAATAAAAGTAAAATCTATTATAGTATTAGTTAAAATAACATTTACTGTTACTGCAACTCAAGCCTTTACCTTAGCTGGCCTTATGATCCCTAGAATTGATGCAACCTTTAATAGCTAACATTTTTTAAGTCACAGTCAGTAACAGAAGAAACTATCTAAACAGATGCAGAAATAAGGTTTATTTTACCCATGCTATTCAGAAGCAGCCAGTCAATTTATCTGATCCTAAAGCAGATCCCAACTAACACCACAGAGGAGAAAAACCCTGGATCCCCTGCAGTGACATGGAACTGAAGCTAGCCATAAAGGCAAGTCTCCACAGTGTATCACTGTCAACATCTTACATATCTAACGCCACTAGAGCTGTGAACTTATGGTAAAAATAAAATACAGATTGTCAAGAGTCAAACTAAAGAAGATCATATCTTTAATAATACTGCTTTGTAACTTGAACTTTTGTTAAAACATCCTAGATTCCTAGATCCATTTTTCAAGTGTTAACAGATAGCAAGTGTTTTTGAACTACCTCTAACTGTTCCTCTTCCACACCACAAACCGTTTATAGTGACACGATTGCAAAATTGGGCCCAAGCAAAACAACAAGCATGCGAACTACTTCCATTTCCAAAGTCACAATATGTGCCTACCAAGACACTGACTGCTGGTCTCCCTTCAGTGATTCACAGACACAGACTGCATCAATTACTGAGAACGTCTGGGACTGGGTCGTTAGCTCAATTCCAGATGAACTGGTGCATCCTATGACAATTCCTGTCAAGCATGAAAATGAAGCCGCCAGCACTACAGATGCACCAGGTTAGTTGATCCTTCTAATCCATACTTCAAGCCAATGCCCCACATCACTTAGTGAGCACTTTATCCCTTACACACCAGGCATTCCATACAGCCTGAGTCTGTTTGTCCTGACACAAAGGACAGATTCATTTACTTAAGCAGAATCATCTAAAACCAGTTTAGACAATCCAGGGTATCCCGTCTGGCCACCAGTTGACATTCCAAAAGGGCACAGATCTTGTAGGTCTCTTGTCAGGGTTGTTTGCTCCATGTGTCCAGAGTGGACACCATGAGGCATCTGAAATGGCACTAGATGACTACCTCTGGGCAGCTGAATCCCACCTAAGATGCTTTAGATCTAGCATAAGGGCATCATTCCTGGACATCCTCCTTGTGCCACAGCAGTAGAAGGATCTTGAACTACTAGGACACAAACTCTCATTCAAAAACCTAACTCTTCTTCACAGAATGATGAAGCATCATTCTTCAAGGTATAGTGACAGCAGTAACATGAAGCCACTTAATGATGGATTTAACTTGGCTTCAAGGTACCTCCTCTGTGTCTTCTGCATTCCTAAAGCAGGCAACTGTACCTGTAACTCACTGCTGGCAAATGGTTCTCTTGTTCTGTGCAACATTCTCAGATGCTCATCAGCAAAATCTCAAGCTCTTAGCAAAACATTTTCCTTGTGCCAATGTAACCTCAGATGGAGGTCAAAAATACCAATGACAGAAGCAGCTGAATAACACAACTTGGTTCAAAAAAAGCCTTAGTGTACTAAAGACAATCATAATCTTTCACATAGTGGTTTTTCAGGCGGTTCCGGTTCAAGTGACTTGGAAATTTAAACAGAATTTTAAAAGCTGCCAGCACAAGGAACAGCAGTAACAGGTATGAGGTAAATACTGATCAATTAAATTTATGCTGTTGATCCAACATCAAACTCCAATAAAAGTTCCTGTAAGTCAAACGGAGCTCTACTACATTCCATTCATCAGCTACAGCACATTCAGAGGCTCACACCAGATGTTCTTTTTTCTGCTTTGTTGTTTGATTTCTTAAAACATTAATCTAAATCAATAGCACAAAAGAGAAGTAGGAGAAAACCAGGAAGATGAGACTAGACCTGATAGTGACATTTAGAGAAGAAATATGTAAGAGTGGCAATAGCACCTGACACAGCAATTATCCACATTTCTTTATTCTAATGATAGTAATCATTTATCTGTTTCCCTCAATAGTTGCATGAAGGATTATGTTAAAAAAAAAATTAATTCAGAAAAAATATAAACGTATTCTAATAGTATTTTCCTGACTCCAAAGAAAACTTAAGTCTTACAGTTCATCTTACTATAGTCTGTCTGAAAGATAAGATTCAAATTCAGGTTTCAGACAAAGCTGCAACAAACTGGAATAAGCAACTAAGCTCATTTGAAACCCAAGGAAAACTTAATTCAGAACTAGAAACTGGAATGATCTCCTTTAAACTCAAGTATGTTAGTTTCTCAATTTTACATATTAAAGCTGAACAGAGTTTCTGCAAATCTTGATGTATTTTTTACCTTTGCAGCGTCTGTAAAACTATTTCCACAGCCCAGTTAAATTTGTTAAATCAATAAAAAGTTCCTTTAGTCAGTGTTAAATTCTTGCAATAAGACTTTCCTTTGTTATGCATTTCTCAAATGATGTTCAGAGCAACTTGCTTAAAACTGGAGGGGCAGTGAATATTACTGTACTTATGAAATCATCAATTTTGCTTGATTTACAGCTTTCCTCAGGCATGTTCAATAGCCCTCTGAATCAACACCTAACAGTTTATAACCTAGCTCTGGTAAATGGAATGAGTACTCCTGCAGAAAGCCTCCCTAGGCAGATGCTGATTAAAATGAATTTCAGTAGTTCTCTTAAAACAGTAGTAACAAAAAAAAGCCCAAACCAAATTAAAGGCTTCAAGAGAATTTTTACTTGATGTCTGGTAAATCTGTGAGCCACAAAGAAAGTTAGTTTAACTGTTGTTTGCCATTTCAATTCACGCCTCACTTCAGGCCTAACACTTCACTTTGTTGTTTAAGTTGCCCTCAAAAAAAAAAAAAATCAACCACTTAAAACATTTTCTTTATCTATAAACCCTGCTATACACCTTTAAAATATCCTGTAACTCAAATTAATATATTTAATATGAAAACACATTCTATTTAAAATTCATTATTCATAAGCTACAATATCACTAGAATTATCAATGTATGTAATATCAGAAAAGTGAGAAGAAAGGACCATCGTTTTATTATCTCTAGCTAAGTCAGTCAAACAACTGATATCCATTGAGGATAAAACCATTTGTGGCATTTCTTATACTTAATTCATTCACACAGAAACACTTAGTAATTCAACAAATAGATTTTTGGCTTTACCAATGACAACACAGCAAAGGTAAGAGGCAGAAGTAAGGAAAATGTTAATTCACCTTTAATATATATCAGATGTATGGGATAGCAAAGGACCGTGTGATAGATACAGTATCAATAAGAAGCTTCACAAACAGTGAGCTCAGACTGTGATTTACTATTAGAGGCTGACAGTAACAAATCACTTTGCAAAAATCAACACCACAAAGCATTTTTGGACCAAAACAATCTACACCAAAATGCTTTTGACCTTTAAGTTCAATAGCAAACCTCATACTGCATACACTGATTGACCAAAGGACTTTCATCGGGTCAACATACAAAACAACGCATAATGATAAAAAGATATTTTGTCAAATAGAAATCTACATATGTTCATATGTTAATTGTTTAGGTGACTGTGGAACATCATGGAGCTCCTGATGCTTGACAAAAGCTAAAATATCTAATTTGAAGAAATAAGTTTCTTCTGCAAGCTTTTAAGAGTTTGTTACACATTTCCATCCCTTCTCTCTCCACGGGCTTCAATTATGCATAACTTTAAGAACTTGAGTGTTTCTCAGTTGAAGAATTTTTACATCAACTACATGCAAGGCTGTACCAGAGATATTTTGAACCAGTAACAATGAAAAACTTGTTGCCTATACTCCATATAATGAGCAACTCATCTGGGTTTTAAACTGTAGTTACTTCTTGTAACAACCTACACATGTAGCTGGTTTTCAAAGGCTCTTTCAAGTTAAGCAGTGCTCTCTCCACAAGAGTGGTTTTTTTGACAAAGGAGTTGGGAAAGGAAAGAGCATACAAAACCCAAGACCTGAAAACTAAGATACTTTTATAAACACAATATACCAAGTGGAATTTCTGATTTGGGTCAATGATAAAGAACCGTCACCTCTGAAGGCATTTCAGACACCTGAAATAATACAATTGTATCTTACTTGGTTCATCATTATTTACTACAGTAAGATGTTATTAAAAGAAAAAAAAACACGCAAGAGTAAGGAAAAACTCATTTAACAGATAATGAAGATGGAAAATTAATACTGCCAGGCAAATATCCAATTAGTCACGTGAAAGAGTTGTAATGCGTCCAAAAAATCCTTACTAGGTTTTAAACTTCTTGAACTGTTGTCAATTCTAATGTTTATTTCAAAACACACCTTTTTATAAAAAAAGAAAAAAAACCTCTAATTAACATTGTCTGCAATAATCACAGATGTTTCAAAACAAATAAGGGTATCAACTGAAACACCAAAGGATTTTTTTTCCTTGTGTAACTTGTTCTTAAAAGCAAATGGCAACAGACTCCAAAAGCAACCAACGCTTCTGATTAAACACAATCAAAGGCTATGGAATCACTAGCAGAGTAAACATGTCTGGTAATGCTTTTAGTCGACTTGTGTTTCACATTTAATGAACACAACAAGAACCACCAGCACCCACAAGTACTTCTGTAGTGTCAAGGAATTTTTGTTGAACAGTTCTGAAGTGTCATTCAGAAACAGGAAGACAAAAAACTTACTTACAATTAGTATTATAGACTATGAAAAAAAAAAAAAATTCAAGTGTGGTTACCACTACAGAATCTACGCTGGTTTTGATAACTGTCCTGGGCCTAAACCTGGAGCTTTGGTTTTTTTTACATGAGAAATGCTCCAAGTTGCATACTTCTTCCCTTCAATTATTTTTTTTTTTAATTTGTATTCATCCATTCTGAGTAGAAACTCTCTTTTCATAACGGCCTTGCCTTGCTTGCACATTCCCTCCCTCTCCCTCTAGTTGTTTCACTGTCCCACTGTTCTTTCCCTGCTATTAGCAACAGTACATTTACTTTATGGACAGGATGCTACTCAGAATCCATGTTTATGACTGTCAGTAGTATATGACCTTACCATGAACAGAAGCTTTGCATTGGTTTGGTTCAGAACAGCAATCGAATTCACACTATCTGTCCTTCCTCTCCCAGGCACAGCCAGTAAAGCCATGTCCCAAACCCATGTGCCCACCAACTGCTAAAAACGGAAGAGGAGGGGTGGGGAGCAGCTAGAGGAAAGGAGCCAGGGCAGGCACAGTCAGTATGTCAAAACACAAACAAGACCCAAAGAGGAACAAAAAAGGGTATGAGTGATGCAGTTCTAGTCCCTGTAAAAATACCTCTACTACTATCTGTAATTCACTTTTTTTTTTTTCCTTTCAGGAAACAGCTCTGAATGGTACAAAGCACCACAGTTACATCCTGCCCAATTCCCAGGCCAGTGTGGCAATTGCTTTATTACCATCATTTACAGGACTGTTGGTTTAAAAAGCCTCCTCCCTCCTACCAGTGGAAAGGAAAAATCAGAAATGCACATCAGATATGCATATGCACTAGAATTATATATATTTTTAAATCAAGCTAATGTCTTAAACATCACAATAGCCTCTGCACCTTTAATACATCCAATCTTCAGTCAAAAATAAAATATTAAAGCTGTGCAGCAACCACTTTTTACAGAAACTACTAATCAGATTAAAGACTTAAGAAGACAGCCTTCCCTCAAAAGAACATCAGGGAATGGAAGATAATTTTTCTTGCATTCTAGGACCATGCATGCGTTAATGAAGTGTTTTGAAAGAGGACAAAATGCACAGTTTTATATGCACATGTAGTAAGATATAAGGATAATTCCTATTCATAAATCAGTCACATACACTTGATCATCTGTAACCCGACAAGTGCTTCAAGTCCTGAAAAATCATTATATTGTATGCCATTTAAATAAAAAACCACTAATAAAGTAGAGTTCTCATTATGTAATTCAAAACAGCATTCTTAGTATATAGTAGTGCAACAAACGCGTGCACCAAATATGTCCTCTTACAAAGCTGATTATATGCTTTTAGATAGCCCTCAAATACCTTATGTCTGGCATTGCAATATGTTTAGTACATCTTAAAAAGAACTATGTCTAATCTTCCTTGAAGGCCCCTCAGTTTTAGGCAGATGATTTGGGCTCTATTGTAATGACACCATTCAATTGGGAGCAAGACAGCCCCTTACCTATGAAATAACTGAAGTAGAACAGCATGGACTGACAACAAGGTGACAAAGCACTGATGGGACCCACTGAATAACAAACCCCAAAGAGAACACAATGCAATGTGTCATGCTGCAGTTCTGTGAGCCACCTCCTCACCACCCTAATCTGGTTATCATCGGATAAGGGCAGAAATGCCTCAGCCACTCCAAGGAGCAAGAAATCCAGAGCGAGGAATTGCTTCTGACTGGTTTTCCTCAGCAGCCTTTGAACACAACTTGCAGGTCAAACACAGACCTACAGTCACACAAGTATGTGAAATGCCTTTTAGGCTGAGACAGCGCGTGCTTTCCCACTGGCACGCATTCAGTACCCGAGAAGTAACAGTCCAGTTGCTTTCTGGGCCACAAACACAGTATGACATTCTTCCAGCAAAAGATTGTGGAGCTTGAGAGAGTTAATGTTGGGGCAAAAAGAAAATCTGTCTCTTCCCCTTAATCTTCACTTGAGAAATCAGATTAAGATTGAACTGTTAAGCACCACATTTTATTTACATTTCTCCTTGTGCTCTGGAAAACCAAAAAAACCCCCTCTTAACTGGCTACAGTAAGCCAGTGTCTTGCATTCAAGATAAAATGTTGCTATTACCACCTTTCTACAGCATTTCCAAGCATACTCTGCATTTTTGCAACATCTCTAGGTTAAGTTAGTAACCCAAATAATTATTTTTTTTTAAATAGATATGTTCTCTTTACTATCTGCACAACACTTTCAAGAGAATCAGCATAGTCTCAAGTAAGTTAAACGCTCAGACTGGCCACAAGCAAGTGACATTTTGTCAAACAAACCCAAACAAGACAGTTCTCAAAGGCTAAAGAATCACCAACCTTAAAACAGATTGTTTCTTCTATGTTGTATACATTAGGAGGATATACGGGATTTTGGCAAAAGAAAAGACCATGGTAAAACATACTTTAAATTCAGAAAAAAGAGAAAGAAGTTTCCTTAATAGTAAGCAACCAAGTTTTGTTTTCCCTAGCAGTTTCATAACACAATGTCGGAAGCCTGAATTCCTTGTAAATGTGGTAAGCAGTAGTTTTAAGAGAGACCAACAGCTCCATAATCATCCTACACACTGTTAATTGAATCTGGCATTATTGCTCAAAGCTCCTACACAGAACATCAGCTGACTGCCTGAACACTACTTTGTTCTTAGTGCTTTTGTTAATGACGAATTCAATTATACAGACAAGAGCTCCACAGCCACCCTCACTTTATAAACCTTGACCATTGCAGAACCACAAAAATCCAATGGCTTAGCCGAGGCAATAGTCATTTCTTAACATGCTAGAACTTGCATCCTTAATCTGCAAGTTACCACAATCCGTGTTTGCACCACAGAGAACTGTGCTGTTCACAGGAAGGAAACGAAGATGAAGAAAAACATTCCTAGAAAAAAAATCCCAACAACAAAATCCTCACTACATGTTCAGTTCCGCAACATGACTTCTTTGCATCTTGCAGAGGACAAACAAAAATGCAGGCATCGAAGAACTGCCTACATTTTTCTGAATTATAAAGATACAGTCTAGCCTTAACTTTATTGCTCTGGTCACATGGATTAACTCTTTCAGTTTAAAAAAAACTGAGTGAAAAATCATACATTGCAGGAAGCCTTAAGAAAGGGGTTTTCTCAGGAGTTTCACTACCACATGTTTTAGCAAATTCAGAGTCAGGTGAACTTTTTGTTTAAGTACATGATCTTTAGAAGGTCATCTTACTTAATGTTATTTAAAATTATATATAACCATTTGTAAAAGCACAGCCCTCCCACTACATTCCTAAAACTTGCTGTAAGTCAAACTAACAGTTCTCGAGTTTCTCTGAAAATAATAATGCATAAAAAGAAAGTTACCTAGTTATTAAGCTCAGACAGCCTGGCTGTCACACAAAACCAAGAGATGCGACACAAAATAAAACATACGTCCAGTTTTTAATGAAAACACAATAATGTGGTCTGCATTGCTTTACTGACCTACTTTCCATTGGTTTGTGTAATAATAAGCTGTGCAGTGAAGGAAACGTAGTAACACTCCATGTCCTTATTAAATCTACATTCCTAGCCCTAGAAACAAGGCACTTTTATGGATACACTGAATTACTAGGAATTTCTTCACGAAACAAGGCAGATGAGCACACTCTTGTTGACAGAGCGGTGTAGTAAATTAACTCGTTATCTTGGAACACTTAAGTCGAGAGGAGTAAACACAACGCCAACATAAAAAGGCCGAGAGGAAACTGCCGGCGCGGTAAATAATGAAGCTGAGGGACCATCCCAGGAACCCACACACAGTTAGAATTTACAAAGGGGTCAGAGCTGCTCCCCTGGGTGCCCAGGGTCCCCTCCAACTGCACGTACCCATAACTACATCAGGACAAGATATGAACCCGCCATACAAGAGACAACGCGCTTTAATACAGTCGAATCTTCCTTTGGGAGGAAGAAGGAGCGGAGCGAGCGCGGCAGCCCGTCCTCCCCCTCAGCGGAGGGCACGGCCCGGCCCCGGCGGGCCCCTCCGGCCACACGGTACCTCTCCCCGAGCAGCCCCGCGGCTCCATCGGGGTACAAACCACCCACCCAGCCCCCGCGGCTCCCCCGCCGCTGGCCGGTATCGGAGGCGCGCACTCACCGTCCCCTACAGCCATCATGCCGCGGCGGTGCCGCGGGAGGGCAGCGCGGCGGGTGCCGGTCCCTGCCGCAACAGCCGCTACTGCCGCCCCGCTTCAAAATAGCAGTCCCGCCTCCCTCGCGCCACCGTGCCTGGCCCGACCCCTCGTCCCATAGGGGACTTTTACTGCGCTCCGCCCCACGACGCGGTGGTCACGTGGCTTGCGGGGTCCGTCTCCCCCCGCCGTGCCCTTCCCGGCCCGGCGAGGCTCAGGCCCACGCTTAACGCCCCCGAGGAGAAAATTTCACTCCTAAGCGAAATTTTACCCCGCGGGAAACGATGCAAGATCCTCGATGTTTGCTGGGCAGCTGCCTTGGTCAGCAGAGGCCTCCCACAAAAAAGAAGAAACCCGAATTAAGTAAATAAACCCCCCAAAAACCCAACACCTTCCCTCCCCAAGAGCCGCAACTTTGAAGAGAACCATCTTTTTAAGGCATGTTGTGCACACAACAGCTGCTGGAGAGCCTATTGCGGTGGTATTGAAATTCTTACGAAAGCCTACCCAAAAACCTGAACTTCCGTTTGCAATTTATTCCCAAATCCATGTTTTCAGTGATAGGCTGAAGGCAGAAAGAGTGCAATCCAATAAAGTGATTAAAAAACCCTAAAAAGCTGTTCCAATTTACTTCATCCTGCCTATGGAAAAGTTTGCAGTTGTGCATCCATCTGCACAGGAATGTACAGGGAGCTACGGTGCTTTGAAGCCCCGTGTTCTCAGGAGCCAGAGCACAGGTCCCCACAGTAATAATTCAAAACCTCATGTCCTTAAAAACCAGGGGAAGCATCAGCCCAGTGAGACCAATGACTTCCAAACAGGCTTACACTGTCCATTACGCTTCATGGCTCAGTAAACTGTCCTATTTAAAATTATAAACCAGCAAGTGTAACAGCTGAAATTTGAACTAGTGCAGCTATATTCTGACCACAAGCATTGAGCAAGCAAAAGAAATACATGTAGCTCAAAACCCTGTAAAATAGCCATGGAAGCTCCTAGCAGTTCCCATATTTCCTGAGATATACCCATTCTGACTGTGCCACAACTGGTGAGCTCTGTTGGAGTACATTGTCATGGTCTCCATAGTAACTGTATTTCCAAAAAGAAAACAAGCAAAGGGAAATAAAACACAAAAGTGTAATGTGGAAAACCAGTTGCACACTTGTGCTATGGATTTAGAGTTGCCTCCATTCAGGTTTCTTCTGAGAAGATAGACCTTGACTGCATCTTTATCACCTGTAACTCAGCTCCCCTCCATGATAACCATGATACCAACAGCATTGATTCCTACTCATCACATTTAACACTTCTGAAGCCAGCACTAAGGCATACAATTAAAATGGGAAAATTGCACACACAATTTCTATTCATATCTACTTTCATCTGCTGAATGAGGGGGTCAGCTCAGTATTACTATTCTCCTGACTTTTAAGTCCCTGTCTCACAATTTGCACTAGTACCTAATATAGGAGTCCATTTAAATTTTCTCAGAGAAAACAGTATTTACAAATGTCAAACAGCAGAAACAAATGCTTATGCAGCTTTGAGATTGGCTGCCGGTTCTGTTTCCATAGAAATGAGCATTCATTTGCTGAAAAAATGGGGAGGTGCTTTAAAGAACCTTCTCCAGTTTGTAGGGATACCTCTATTTCTGCTGGAAGGGAAAAGCTAACAGCACACTTAAGATTCTGCTTAAACAAATATTCTGATAGCATTCTCCTAATGGGAAACATGATTATGAATGTAAACAAACACCAAGGTTTTCATAGCAGCTAATTTGTTTATAATTCACATCAAAGAAATTATGTCTGGTTTTACTCTCTACATCTAAAGGCAAAAGAAAATATTTTTTAGAAAATGAAAATAAAGCAAAGGTGAGTTGGAGAGGCAAGGTAGCACAAAGATACTTGCCCAGTTGCCTTGTTAGACCCAGTGCCTTATCTGCTGGCTTTTGAAACTCCTTGCTACATCTTGCCTCAATTATTCCACCCCTACTTGTTTCTCAGTAAGTGTTTCACCTTGTCTGCCCTCCCTGAGCATCTGTCAGTCTCTAACGGGAACTTGTTGCCCTCCTCCTCTTTACACTTTCAATAAAGGAAAATGGTAACACAAGACGAAAGGAACTGTTGGTGCTATGTCCACTTTAACCAGTCACAGGAATAACAATATAAAGCTACCAGTGTGCATAAGGTACAGTATCTTTTCTCCTCCCTGTATTTCTCCTGTATATCTAAGCATACAAATACAAGGATTTAAAACCTCTTACCTATTTAATCATCTTATTACACAAACATATGTTTTAAAATATATACTTGTTTCGGTAATTAAAATACTATGGAAAAATATTATTCTATGGAAAACATTCTTGTATTCAGATTGTTTAAAGGTTTGAGGTTTTGGTTTGTTTTGGTTTTTTTCCCACCTCTTAAGTACAAGCAAAATAAAGAGACCGAACAACTGACATAAGTATTATTTGATAAACGAATCCTAAATCACAACTCTGGATTCTCAGAAACTAGGTCACCACAGTCAAGATTCACTACACCACAGCAGTGTCACGCAGGATGATGAAGCAGCTGGATTTCACAGTTGGATTAACAAACCCTTCCCCTACCTAGCTCTAAACCTTGACACCAGCACACACTAAAGAGCAAGAACCCTCATCAATACAGTTAACTTACTTGGGAAACTACCTCAATCTGGCAGAAAGCCCTTCCTTTCACTGCTGAAAAAAGGCTTGCTACAGAACTGCACCAGTCTAATTACATTTAAGCCTGCTGAACGTTTTTGGTTTTGTTTTCCGCCTCCTCCCCTCCCTTCTCTCTTTGGAAACAAAACCCTATTCCCCACTACCTTCCCAAACCTGACTCCAAAATATCCAAAGCACTTAGAAAAAACTCCTTGACACTGTAAGCAAATGTATTTAGACAATAAAATTTGGCCTTTATCCAGAGATGTTTGATAAAACTCCTAAAAAAAAGTTGGTAACAAGGCTACAAGAATTCAACAGTTAACTTTAAATCTGCACGTGCAAGCAACTACAAATTGTCCTTCAGAGAACAATGAAGGACAAAGCCAAGATAAAACCCTAACAATGGACAAGTATCTTTTCAATAGCATTAAAAAATGGTCTAGCTAGATGAAACAGATAAACCAGGTTGAAGAAAAAAATACTGAAACCAAAGCACTAGAGGGATTCTGCCACTGTGGTACCAAAACAGATTCATAACTTTTGCATAGGAATTGCCACCTACAAGAGAAAATAAATGGTTTATACTGCTGTAGAATTGCATTAATATCTGTATTTTACAGATAAAAATAGTTTAAAGAAAAAGAAACCTAATCAACTCTCAGACTACAGACAAAAAGTTCAGAAGTGCTATATGAACTAGTACAGCAATGATGTATTTATATTTTCATATATGTTTATATTAGTTCAGTGCAGTCATATTCCCTCATATCATTTTCCCCATTCTCCAGAGAACTACCAACAGGAAAAAAAAAAAAAAAATGCATTTTCCAACTTCTCAAACCTATGCAGCCCTATTAACTTGAAATGCAAGACACTGGTTTACCCTTCTACAAGGAGTAAATTTACTATGTAACAAAATATACATT
Source organism: Megaceryle torquata (assembly GCA_024611175.1). Lineage (NCBI taxonomy): Eukaryota > Metazoa > Chordata > Aves > Coraciiformes > Cerylidae > Megaceryle > Megaceryle torquata. Next base: position 22,165 of record JANIJG010022314.1, read on the forward strand.
TAAAACCTTCTCCCTCAAAATTGTATTTTCCTTTGTTCGTGGTTTTTTGCTTTTGGGGCATTTTTTGGGTTGCTGCTTTTTTTTTTTTTTGGTGGTTTCTTGTTTTGTTTTTGGTTGGTTTTGTTTGTTTTGGTTTTTTCCTATATTAATCCTTAGAAATCTATTTTTGCATTCTTTAAGCAGTCACAAATAGCAATCAATGGTTTATTTCAAAGCAGAATGCAGCAAAGCAACTCCTCAAAGAAAAGGTAAAAACACATTCCTTTGAACCTACAGTGTCTTCCTGTTTTCACACTACCCAGAAAAGGGTGACTACACATTAGATTAAAAGGTAAGTTTGAGTACATGGACAAATCATCTGCATTCCTCGGTATATTTCTCCTCCTACATAGTTACACTTGTTAGATTTAGCAGAGCTTTCTTGTCAGTCAGAAGAGTTGCTCTGAAAGCAAAATGAACATGAGAAAAACACCCCTCCCCTATAAAACAAGATCCACAGATTGCTTCCAGAAGACAATGAAGCTTTCAAAAACAACTATATTAAAGCCACTGCCACAACACATCCCTTGTTGTGCTGTTATGTAACATTTTTTCTTAAGTTTGAGTTTTAAGTATGAAAGAATGATGGCTTTGATCTTTCATATTATAAAATACTACATCAAGAAAGCAGTCAGAAGCAACAAGGATCCTTTGCACAACAAGTTTTCTTTTCGGGAACTACATCAAAAATAAGGAGCTCAAACTCAGTAAAGAAAGTTTTAACTTCAACATTTAAGTGTCTTTGAATGCTGCATTAACATAATTGAAAACTCCGTGCATTATACTCATTCATCATTTTAACTGAGAAGAAATCAAACACGTCCACCACTAAATTACCATTTTCTTTTGGAAATGTACAGTTGCATAAAGGCTTATCTGATCTTTTTACCTCATGCACTAACACACTGCAGACTTTTTATATCCTCTGCTGAACACACATGTAACTTAGATTCACTGTTTCCATCCAGTTTCAACACCTTTTCCAATCATATTCTGACTGCAGTCCAGAAAATACTTTCAGTCATAGAGTGTAAGCTTGTTTCCCTGTTATTTTCTTAGCATTCATGTTTCTATTCCTCTATATCACATTGATAATGCTAGTTTTTAAATATGTATCTTGAATTCATCTAAAGATCATAAACATATTTTCTTTCATACTCACCACTGATGCTACTTAAAATCATATTTCCAGTGTTTCTTACTTCATCAAATTTTGCAAAGATTGTTTGCAACCTGTAAAGAACAAGAAAAATATTTTTACATCTCTGAAATCGCCCAGGTTACTGGTTACTAGAAACAGAAATCAGTTTGTTAACATATGTAAAGCAGTAATACACAAGGGATTAAGAATACCAAGAAACAATTCCTAAAGGCTTCCTTTTAAGTTAGTTGAACATCTTCACACAGATGCACCGAAAACTAACTTAACAGTGAATAAAACTGAGCATCATTACTAGCACAATTAAGAACAACTAAAATTCTAAATTCTGGTTCACTAATACATATTGGCTTCTAGTTGACTGCAGTGTTACTCTATACACAACACTAAAAAGCAAAAATTTGAACTATGGAATGTTCAAATGGAGAAAAAAAGATATGGATTACTATTTAATTTGTTTTGAGAGAGTTACATATTTTAGTTTCTCAAGTTTTCCTCCATTTTGCTATAAAACCACTTTTTTAGTAATTAACATTTCCACAGCAAAAAGGAAATACTTTTTTCTAAACTTAAGGTACACTAAACACTTTATGTTCAACACATAGACCACTGATCTCAACTCTCCCAACTGAAAACACACTGCAAGAGCTTAATTACATATAAGTAACAAAAAGAAAACCCCAAAAAACCTCTACATTTGCAATCTAGACCTGCAAAATAGGAAGTGCTATTCAAGCAAGAAAGCTGGCGAAACACTTCAACAGCCATTTCTCATCACTTTTGTGGAAAACTCAATAAAAGCAGTGTAAGTGGCTCACCAAAAAGATGCAACCCACACACCAGCCATAGGTTTGTACTGACATAAATAATACTCTTGAGCTGCAAACAGCAGAGAACATGTTTTTAGTTCTCCGAAGACTTTCCCACATTTTAGACTATTGGGAATATGGCAAGATCTCATACGTATGTGAATTTTTTTGCTACTTGACTAGCAGGATGGAATCCTGGCCTTAAACGCACAGTTTACTAGAAGTCACATAATAGTCTGAAAATCCCCTAACAGGTACAGTTCAGCTGCATCACCAGTACTAGAGACTATTACCCAATTGAACATGTGCTAAAACAAATGCTTCTTTTGCAACTCACATTCCAAGCTATTTTAAGACAAACCAAGAAAAATGGGCAAGAACAGTGCTTGGCTATGAAAATTCCCACAATACAGCAAGGAGCAGAGTCAAGGACACAGACAAAGATTTAACGTCTACATTTCCTTAAACACACACCATTCAATGATTGCTGTAGAGGCTGTGAATGGTCTCCCTTCTCTGACACACTGCACACTAGTACCTCATTTATTTAGTAATTAAAATGCAATAATATAATGAAACACTGTCAGACAAAAGTATAAAATGCCTAACCCTTCCCCACCCTCCCTTTGCAGTGTTTTAGGACTCTCACAATGCCTTTTTTTTTTTTAACTTTCCAAATACTTAAAACCCATCTGCTACAGAACAAATTTTTCCTGTACTAGAACCAGACTTGGAAAAATAAAAGCAGGTACTACATGAAATGCTTTTTGAGTACTAGCCTTTACTAATGGCACATGAAATCCCATTAACATGTTACATGCTTTACAATTTAGGAAGTGGAAAGGTGACAAGAATCAATACACATGGCAATGCATTAGGCCATCTTGCTTTCATAAAAAGAAGGTTAATGCATTTGCTTTCTATGTACCATAGGAACTATTTTTACTGTTTACCAGTGATTGCAAGTTCCCCTCAACACTGCTGGATTCCATACTAACCAGTTCACCTAGTTAATGAGGAGTACTTAACACTACATCTGAAAGGCTGAATCTGTTATCCTGAGAGAAACTGAACATGAAGATAAGAGAGATCAACCAATTTCCTTTAAAATTTCACTTGATTTTTTACATCCTGTTCAGGCAGTGTTAGGCAACTGGCACACATATTTTAGAGAATTCAAAGAAAATATTTCCTGCTCTTTTGAACTCGGTTTTCAGAAATGCTTTCCTGAGCATTTTAAACAGAAAACAAAATGCTTCCTTATAAATACATCATAATAATACCCATGTTGCCTCTCACTACAGCCAAAATAGGTGACAAAGTACCGACTGTGAACATTTAAAAAAATCTTTGCCATCACTGGATAAGATATTGTCAGTGGTGCATTCTGGAGAACACCACAGTACTGTCACTCCTAGGGTTTTCAAAGCATGTCTTTATGACCAGAGACACACTCCAAAGTATTTTGTCATACTGACAAAAACAACCAAAAAATCCAATAGAACACCGCTAACAAAATGGTCAAGCACTACTGTAGAGCCAGCCCTCTCTTTAGTATAGCTTACAGAACTGTAACTACTGCTTTGCAAAGACTGGTTTCACCATCAGCAGCAACGAGGAAGGTTCTTGGAGAAGATCAGCATGGTCACTCCTTTACCTCATATCTGCAAGCCTGGGTTTGGATATGACATGCATAATCAGTCAGTGAAGTCATCAGTCAAAAATACCAGTAAACCTAACGTGGTGATTACATTCAATGAGGGGAATACAAACCCTTCTAAGATACAGTATAAGCTGGCATGAACATGCAGGGAAACAGATGCTCACAAAGAACATGCACTACACTTCTAGGCTGAAGAGATGTTTTTTATGACCATGCTTGATGGAGTTCAACTGTTGGCGTAACAGGCAGAGGCGGGTACCTAAAAGCTGGGACCTTGTGATGAAGAGGCAAAAAAGCACCACTCTTCTGTCTATAAGAGGAGGATCAAGAAAAAGAAAGAGTAGCAACTGCTCTGTTCATGTGCAAAGTGAGTCTGAAGCACAAAATGACCCATATGAAACCTTGCACGCACTTCTCTCTTCCAATTTGCACTGACATGTGTCCACATCTGGGCACACAGATGGACCTCATTTACAACATGAACTAGACAAAAGTAGAATGCACATACTACATAAAATGTGGTATTCAGAAATGCTTACTGCAAAAAGCTTTACAGCATTTCAGAATATGGAGTTGAGGGCCTAGACACAAGAGCTAAACAAACAACTAGATTTATACCTTTGTTTCTCAACTAACAGTGGGAAAAAGTTGACAGATGACTTCCTGAAAGATCTTAAAAAGCTTTTAATACTCAGACTAAGCAACTGCTGTCCAGAGCCACATGTACTGTATCCACTCAGGGGCCATCAGCCACACATATTCCATACTGTAACAAACTCCATTTGGCCCGTACAGAACAAAATCCCTTCACTATTCTTGGCTCACAGAACAAGAAATAAAACATTCAGTTTTGGTATTCACAAATATATTTACAGATACATTAACACTAACAGGCCTGATACTAAAGACTGTCTCTTCGGTAGCAACTTTAACAAAAGAGAAAAAAAAAAAAAATAGAAAATTCCAACAACTGGCTGACTTGATACTGATTTTTCTGGGGAAGGGAAAATAATTAAAAAAGTGCTTCAGGCAAAAAGCACAATATTATTCTGAAATTTGGAAGTTTAAAAATAACAAATAAATGAACTCACTGATTCTATTTTTAAACTAACAACTTAGTCCCTATAAATAAAAATGTTATTACTGTGTTTTTCTTAAGTGCATATAGAGTAAAACTAAAAAATTAAGATTCCTTCTTCTTTTATTGACTACCTAGACTCCAACAGGTCCAATAACCTTCTCTAGAAAATCCAGTATTTCCCACAGACACAAACCTAGCTGGTGCAGATTACAAAACCTTTTAAGGCTATTATTAAACTATTAACTACATTTGGCCTTAGAGATACAACATGCATATACTATTTGCATATTTAAGGAAGTCAAACAGTTTCTCAAAACAATGCTTGATTAACTTTCCTGCTTTCCTTTCAGCAGATGTAAACTCTTGTTTTCAGTGCTTTAGGGCAGAGTACATTCAAGGAGCAGCAACACACAGATGTCTAATGTGTGATTTGTTATGTAAGCTAAACAAGGCTACAGTCTATTATATCAAATATGCGCCAAATACTGCAGTAATAGGGGGTTCTGCTAATATTTATGCTTACGTACCATTTTTAAAGCACTGTCATAGAGTGGAGAAGCTGCAGTGCAGTTCTTTCTCAACAACTGAAAGCAGCCGTGTCTGAACTGCAGATTATCTGTAATACTTAAAACCCTTAAAACCTACTCAGATGCACAAATGTGAATACAGATTCCCCTCAGAACAATGACAAGATGATACTCTACATCAAAGGTTTCTTTTCCCACAGATGCTATGGCTCCTGCATAACCACATAAAAATTTTAATGCATCTAAGCGAAGGAAAAACTTCTGACAGGCACTGGGGAAGAAATCTCTTAAATTAGGTCTGTTTCTGAAGGAACAACAGTCTTGGCTACCATACAGCTATCTGTCTTTCCTGAGCTTTGTAAACTGCCTCCTTACTTGTGTGGAGTAAAAAGAGACTATGGGAACTCTCTTTGTCAGCAATGGGTGGGACACAGACTAGTAGCCTCATGCTCAAGTAAATCATAAATCCCCCCCTTCATCCCAACCTGAAAACTATTGCAGGGGACACAGCACTGAGACTTAGCTCATGTATTATTTTACACCATCCTTGACAGTCAGGTGCAAAACTGCTGAGATTCAGTGGTGACAGCCCATTTAACATGCACCCAGCAGAGCCTTGCTTCTTTATGGAAATGCAAATGGTATAACTGTGCTTGCTTTCAGATTGGGGGAATTTTGTATTCAACTGACTCAGACAGAAGAAATAACAATTGGCACCTACCGCAACTAAATTAAAAGCCGTTGATCACCCCGAGGATACACAGATCCTGTGCTGTTTAATCCTATTTGGATTCCAAGATTTACCCAGTTTCTATCCCATGGAAATGTGAACTGGAGGAGTGCCGAACCTCAACTTATGGTCGAGCCCAACATTCACAGTACAAACAAAAGCTGTTATCAGCACTCTTTTGCTCTTATTCTCTGTTCCAAAACACGTTCAAGACCCTGTCTTAATGCAAGAAGGATCTTCTCTGGTATGTTCCAATTATCTGCTATGAAACTACTTCTTTGGAATTGTAGCAATAACACAGCTTAAACTTCTGTAGTAACCATGTAATCTCTTAATAGTCTAAAATTAAGACAGCCATTAAATAGAAAGGAACGTGTACAACTTCACATAGGCAGTGCAAACTTTTGTCCCAACAAGCTGAACTCCACCTGGAACAGAAAAACAATAATCTCAGCACCATTCTCCTATGATATTTTGATACCCTACAAATGATCATTAAAAACTAGGGCTCATAGTTTTTATAGAAGAGTCTGATGAAGGACAGTACCCATTCTGACCTTCCTTTTCTCTGACACCAAGTAGTAGATATGTTCAGCTTTATCAAAATCAAGTGAGATGACTCAGAGTGAAATAGTATGTTGACTGAGAAGGGGTTAACTCAACTATAAAAGTGTAACTTGTTTTAATAAGGAATAGCTAAGATTTTATTGTGCCTTTCCCACTAAGTACAATTTCAACCTCTGTATAGCTTTCTTAATTAAACATGCTTACCAAGCTAGCAAGAAAACAATGGCTACTTTTATTTCATATAAGCTAAACTACACACAAGATAGGCCAGCAGTTAAAGACTGGAATTGCTTTTCAGAAAGAGAAAGGACCATCAAAGTATTCCTTGGGCAAGGAACACCCAGTGCCCTGTGATGGAGCATGAAGCAGTGAGCACTCCTGAATACTTTCTTCCCGAACCCTAGAACTGGAAAGGACTGGTCTGATATAATTAGCAAGAGAGGATGATTTTTTCCATTATAATTATCTTCAAGAGGGAAGTAGCTTATTGATTTGCTGTGCTTTCACTGCACACACACACACTTGTTTTCACACATGCACAGTACATGAAAAATACTGATATAAGGCTTCAGTTGAAACTCTTCTATAATGAAGCTCAACAGCAACTCTAGAATAAGGAGCAAGATGTCTAAATTCAAGTATTTTCTAATTATTTCATCACTGCACTTTCTACATATTGGCTTAATTTTGAACCATTTTTCTACTACTGTCCAGCTCTCAGCTTCTCTTCAAGTCAGGGACTTTCAATAGGTGAATGTAAGGCTGCTTTCCATCATATCTGTAAGCCTCTTCCAAGCAGGAAAGAAAACAGCAAAAGAAAGCCAGGAACACTAAGAACATAACAATGGAAGCAAAACTAGCTAGAATAAAAATTGTAATAACTTTAAAATTTGAGTGAGCTTGAAGTTCTGATAAAGAGCAGGAACACAGAATGGCTCAGGATTACAAAATCAAAATTATCAACTCACCTTCCAGGAGGAATTCCTCTTTTAGTAAGATCTATTCGTACTTTGTCTCCCACATGCCTGTAAACCTCCACAACGGCTAGTATGGCAGCATCTCTCACCTGTGAATGCAGTTTAAATTGTTCATCTCAGGGTTACAGAAATCAAAATAACATTTGCTGACAACCCACTCACCTTCCAGTTCCCATTGACCAGCCATTGCAAGTCATTTCACAACACACTTGAAACAGTGAGGATGGAAAGGAAAGGAAATAAACTGTTAATGCAAGACAGTATTTATTCCAAGTTAGAGCATCTCCAGATAGTGATTGAAAAAATCCTAGAAATAACATTGAGGGAATTTCTGGGATAAAGAATATTTGTGGAAGAAATGGGCTTTATTTCAGACTATCACAGTAGGCAATACTTGGAGATGTTTATCCCTGAGCTCAGCCTCACATTTCCTCTTGCTCCCACCTGTTTCTACTTTCAGCAAGGCCCTTCCAGAAAACTAAGGAGCTGACTGCCACAGGAGTGGGCCAAACTGATCAACATTTTCCATAATTCCTTCAATGGGAATTACATGGCACCACATAATCACAAAGACAACGAGTAAAACAAGACAGGGAAAGGGGATAGAACAGTTAAAGCAAGGAGACAGAATGCCTCCTGAAGAATTTTAAACCATAGTCATCACAATAAAAACTGCCAAAAAGGCATGTTAATAAATGCCATTATTCTCTCTAAAGAATTACTGGAACAACTGTAGTATTGTTCTTTTTAATAAGTTCAAATTGAACACACAAATGCTCTATCAACATATGAACTACATCTTTAATGATCAGCAAACAAGAAATTCTTAACAGATTTTGTCTAGAACAGAACCATGCTGTGGTATACAGAGGAGACAAGGACTTTGCTGCACCCAGAAAATAAGCAGGAAAACCTAACCTATCCTGTTCATCTGCCCATCTCCCACCAATAGTACTTTCTTCCATACCATAAAGTCTTTTCTGTCAGACAGAAGTTCAGATAAATCAAGAGATATCCATTTCCATTTGAAGGTTTTCTGAAGTTTAAATGTCACCATTATGAACTATGTCTTAATTTTCACTGCAGTTAACTAGAGTCCTTGCTTGTACTCAAATGCCATTTGAATTCCATTTAGGAAATTATTGCACATGATAATGTCATCTTTAGCAAATTTGGAAGGCTATTCCAGGTCTCATGTAGGGGCTCTTTCTGGAGGTAATTATTCCTGTAAATACCTTTTTTTTTTTTTTCCTACTTTCTACATGCTCTGTAAGAAACAGCTATATTTAGTAGTGACTAGTTTCAGCCCCTGAAGTCAAAACTAAAGGAGGTAGTATATCACAACACTGCTGCCTTTGCAACTCTACTTTTACCTTCCAATGGATGGAATCAATCTGAGGAAAAATGGGTTTATTGTTTCTCATGGTAGAAAACAATGATCTGTTGTATACAAGCAAGCCTATTGGCTTTTCTGGAATGCCTACATCAATTTTTCTTTCATTCTTCTGTCAAAGTATAGTTGTTGAAACACCAGTAAGTAATGAAATCCTTACCTGACTATTTGAGTCACCAAACGCTGTACACAGATGTGGTACCAGCTTGCTGAGGGTTAATGGTTGTGCACCGTAACTAAAAAAAAATAATAATAATAAAAAAAGTTGAATGCATTTCTTTTACAGAAGGAGAAAATACTTTATTCAAAAGTGAACTTTTAGTTTAGCATTTACAGAATACAAACTTGGAGAGACCTTGATTGTTCTCTAAGTCCTTTGTCTATTTAAAGACAAAAATACTGCACCTCTGGTCTTTCTTTCAGAAAGCTCACAAGATAAGTTGTTTGATTTTTCCCATTTATTAATGTAATTGAATCAGACTTCTAAGTTACTCGTTTGAGAGAAAAACAACATTTGGAAGAAGCATAGAACCACTGCATCTCCATAGAAACAAAAAGCTTACATGTTTAAGGTAGCAGTAAGACACAAACACACTCCTTCTCGGGATCGGTAATTCTTGTGTTTAAAACCAACAGCAAGGCGCTCCCAAATGTACTGCAAAACCAGAAATAATTGTCTTTGATTACCAGAAGTACAACACAATGTAATTCTATCCATACTGCACAATTACCTTCATAACAGCTGCAAATAAATAACAGAACACAGGTCCACTGGAAAAGTGAAAGAACTTCTCAGATAAAATTAAGTTACAAAACACATGGTATGGAACACAGATTATTCCTATGCCAAAACCAATTTTTATAAAAAAGCCCTTCCGAAATCTAGCTGAGTGTTTTTATTGTTTGAGATGCAGTACTTAGAAACATACAGAACAATTAGAGTTACACTCCAAACAAACATTAACATTACAAACTACTGACTCAAGCAGAAGTTGCTACATTCTTTTTGCTTCTTAATCCGTTTCCCTGACAAAATTCCCTCTCATCCATTTTAGCTCTTCCTTATCCATACTCCTCCTGTCCATATCTCCCCTACTTTTCCTCAAAAAAACTATTTCCTCAATTATTTCTTGCCTGTTCATTTTAATTCCTGTGCTTTCATTTCTGTTCTGCTTTCGTTTCTCCTCTTGTGCCGGTGCTGCTTCCTGCGGCACAAGTCCCCGACTCGCCAAACCCTCTTGCGCACTCAGTTTTTATTCCCTGCCTTTAACCTTTCCCTCCTCAATTCATACTTTTTTTACCTTTCCATCTCCTTGGCGTTCTCTAGCTGTACGTTGCGGTATAAAAAGTGTTAACAGTGAAGCTTACGGAGAGCAGGGATTCTCCAGGGTATTTTGGAGCAGATGCACAGACTCCAAGTGGAACTCCCCCAGCTGCAGCGCTGCCATTACAGCCTCGCCAGCATCCGCGGGGAGCGTTGCCTAGTGATGGCTGCACACTGGCAATAGCACACTTGGCAGCCCGGGCACCACCCCCAAAGTGCTGCAATCGCAGCGGGCAATGATTCCACACAGATCTGCTAAAACGTAGTAGATAAATATCGCAGTTGTATTCAGCTTTCTGACAAAAAAACCCTCATGAACAGCTAGTGAACAACAAAACCATACAGCCTAAGAGCAGGGGATGCTGCATCCTCTTTAGTAATGATTTGGAAACACTTCATAGCAGATGTAAAATTTTCCAATTAGAGCCAATTTTGTCCCATCTGTGGTTTCTTGCCTGTTTGTTTATTTTATCCTTCATTACATTTAGAGAAAACAAACCTCAGACAAGCAGGGTATGGCTTGCCAAAACTGCATAGCTTAACAAAGATTAGGATTTTACAGAAGAAAACATCCTTTCAATTAATCCCCTGTCCCAGACAACCACGGGAAAAAGGAAGTCTCCTTGCTAGGAGTACAAAAATACAGGTAGAGGTGGAACTGCAGAGTAATGAACCAAACGAAGCAGACTGAAGAGAAAATTAACTCTACTTACCTAACCAGTAAATTAACCCTACTTTAAGAATTAGATCCTTCTAAAGAGAGAAATTCAAATGGTTTCTTTGAATTTCAGCTTATGATTTGCTGGCAACAACTGCTGTCAACCTCCCTTAGCCCCATTCACGCATTTATTCCACCAATATTCTTATTTTTATGCTTTCCTTGTAAAATGGCAGAGACAGGTCTTTGTGACTGACACGACTAGACTTCAGTGTCTAAATCCCTGACAAACCTGTGATCAAATCATATGAGAAAATGCCTTATGTTGAAAGGAAGATAAATATGTTTTTATAGTTGCCTAACATGCTACCTGTGTCTCCTATCAGGCAAACAAAGCAACTGTGAACAATTTTCTCACTGGAGATCAAGTCTGCAGAACCTTATCCCCCGTGCACAAACATTTCAACCTCTATCTGAATAAACCAAGTGAGGAATTAGCATGCAAAAGAGCCTTATTTTCATCACAAGAAATAAGATGTTCCCTGTTAACTTCTGCACTTCAAACATTTTCTTCAGAAACTGAACATTCAAAATGGTAAGTTTCTACTGAGAACCAGGGCTCCTGGAGTTCCAAGCAACATCACTGCTCAAACAATATAATCTTGCTAATTTTAAAGTTTTCAGACTCACAGAATAAAACCACAACATTTAGCACTTGGAAGCCACATAATGGTAATACTTAGAAAAGGCTTTCTTAACTCAGATTTCAACCTAAGACAAGTCAGAATGCTACTTATTTGCACCTCAGTTTGTCCAAGGTTCATGCAGCATATTTCCCATACACCTATAAAGCCAAATTTTCTAAGTTAGAATGCACCATCTCAAATGCAGGACTACTCCTGTTCAGGAGTAAAGTAAATAAATTTGGAGCCAAGTAAATTTATTTATTTCCATTATGCAAACTCAAATCCAGGGGGATGCTTCCAACACAGTTTAATTAAAGTCCTGCCACATGACATGAAAACATCTTAGAATTTAGCTACAATATGCAAAACCCACAGAATTGAACTGTGCCAGATTTTTATCTTTAACAATGCATCAGTGTCAAACCATTATTAATATCTTAAACATTTACACTGCTAAGTCGCCATAACATTGTGACATATTCAAAGTCAAGCTTGTGCATAAGTATAAGCTCACAGGAGGCCTCGGTCTGAATCTACATAAAGTAATCATACCATGGGTGGTGCTGCTTTGTCCATCAATTTCAATATAAGATTCTGGGCTTGCTCGCGAACTTGGTCTTTGGCATCTCCCATACGATCTATCAAAGGTAGGAGAACTACAGAAGAGAGAGAGGAAAAGAAAGAAAACATAGGGAAAAAAAAAAATTAAACATCCAACAATGATTTTCTAATAATTAAGGATATTTCCTGAAACAGATTTAAGATATATTTCATTCAAAAATAAAAGCTTATTTTAAGGTGGTCAAAATATTTTCAAATCCCAAGTGTATTTCTGAAAATGGTACAGGACTAACAACAGCAGCACTGAACTGGAATTGAAGAAAAAACTGTCTTCCAAAAGGCTAAGATGAAAGCAAGCTTCCCATTTTAAAAATTGTGTGGATGACTTCAACTTAATCCTGAACAAGTGTGCCAGTAGTTTCTGAATGTCTGGCTTCTCTGAAAAATAATGCTAGGTCAGGTGAGTGAGAAACTGGGATAGGAAAAAAGGACTATTTTAAAATCAGTGGGATTTTACTGTTTAATTACACACATTTTAACAGTTTTAAATCCTCCTATTCACACAGCATATATTCTGGAAACTTGGCCTTGCTTCAATAATTCTGTGATAAGTACTGGTAAAAGTTATTATTTTAAAACAAGTGTCCTCAAATAATATTTCACTAAGATTCCATGATAGCTGATGATTTCACATGCTAAAAGACAAAACTCACTCAAAATGAAAGGACTTGCCAATTCTTTTCACTTGCTTATGCAGAGAGAAGTTCATAATTACATCCGATAAACTAAAGTTACCATATTGTAGGAAAGTTATCCAAATGAATGCTCAGATCAGCACTGTGCAAGACATCCTGCTAGACTAGTTCCCAGTCCTCCAGCCTGCAGCCTACACACACGCTGGGACTAAGCTTGCAATTATGACGCCATTTATTCCAAACCTCTAAAACTAGCATAACATGTACTTTGAGATTTTTGAAGACTTGTTCACGTACCAACAGAAAGAGACAAAGAAGCATCTAAAAATCACCTTTTGCTGCATCTGCTAGTACATCTCTGAAGACCTCAGAATATTTTCCTATTGCTGCCCGAGATCTCTCAGCTGCTGACAGCCATAAAATTAATTTTCCTATTCCACTCAGAGAGGAAATAACTATCACCCTATTTTTCAAAAGGGAGATCTGAAAGAATTTTAATAGCACTTAATGATTTTTATAGTAATAACTAGAGTTGCCAGCAGAAGAGAACAGAATCAGTAACTCGGAGGTCTCCTTAGTCCTCTTCCTATATTAAAACCAGTGGCCATTTCTGTACCATGATTATTACTTAAGTTTGAATTTCCCCTCCTGCTATAGCTGAACACATTTTAATTCTCCTAATCTGAATACCTAATTCTCCTGGCTCTGAATATTCCACTGACATCTCCAGCTACCCATATCAAGTTTTTGCATTTTCCATCTATCTTGTCTTCCCCTTTTCCTCTGAATAAATTATAGCTACTTGCGTCTTATAGTTTAAAGAGAAGGGTTTGGGGGTTTTGTTGTTCTTTTGTTGGTGTGGGGATGTTTTGTTTTGTTTTTTTTTTGAAGGGCATTTTTGTCTCCTCTAGTGGTTTGGAGTTGGTTGTTTTTTGGTTTTGTTTGGGTTTTTTTGTTTTGTTTAGTTTTGGGAGTTTTTTTGGAGGGAGGGGTGGGGTTTGTTTCTTTTTTTCCTCCATTTTATAAACACACAAGAAACCTACAGAGCTCAAGAAGTGATTTTTGGGACTAAACAGCTGATCCCTGCATAAAATTCCAATCAACCATACACTTCCTGAGTAAGTTTTTCTTCTCTATTGTACTTCTCATAACTCTTTTCAGCACTTCTAAACCCACCTTTTCCCTATACCACATGTTATGGGCGATATCTTCTCTTTTAACCTGACTGCTGGACAGCCAAAGGCAACTCCAGCTTTATAGCAAAGGAAACAAACACAGGCAAGGAGAAGTTGTTCTGAAAAACAGCAAGTGCCAGTCCAGCGGGAACACAGCTCCTTCATGACTAATTAGCACGCCAAGTCAGTTGATGGAGCTGCAGATACCAGGGCTCCGCTCAAATCACCAGGGCAAGAACAGAGAGCAGCTACCAGAAGCAGCTGAACAGAGATTAAGTCACCGAGTTACACTGGAATCTGCAGCCTGTGTCATCACTTAGTTTATGTAGCCACCATACACGCCGGCCTTTGTCACTCACGGAGCTCTGACAGAGGGCCAGCCTGCTGTTAAAGGGCCCAAATGCCTTCAGTCTTCACTTTTTTGTCCTAAATCTCAAGTTTCTGTAAAGCCTCGACATAAAGCATCATATATCCTCCTTGCATAAAACAAATGAAATGAGCCTGTCTAATGTCAGTAACCACCAGCTGGTTTTCAGTTTGGTAGTTCATCTTTTCTGGCAAATAAACTGCAACAGGAAATGAACTGAAGTTGGTTTCCTATTGATAAAGTTTCAGAACATTTAGCCAGAATAGGATCTCCACCAAATACATTTCAATTTGAATTCCTAATGCCTTCATCACTTTTTTCCCCAAATGTCAGTCACATCTAGAGAAAGCTATAGTGAAACAAACAGCTGTACTGTGTTAGCTCTTCTTTCTATGAAGGAATGGGCAACACAGCTCCCTGCCTAAAAATGTTGACATTTGAGACACTCGGGTCCACCTCACCCCCTTGTTTTCCTGATAACCCTTGTATTTGCCCTGCTCCAACTCTCCTGACCTCTCCTTGCTCCTCTCTAGTCCTCTCTGGCCAAAAACCACAAAGCACAAGAAACATCGAGTTATCCAAATATTTCACCTAAGCCCAAAGCAGCTATTACAGCCAAGCATCAGAGATGACAGCACAACACATGCTTTTGTTCTACACCAGGATAAGCTAGTGGCATCACTCAGAAGCAACAGCTTTGCCTACTCACTATGCCAACCACTGTTGCCCCTACGCAGCCCACACCACCTCTTGTACCAGCATTTTTCCCTGTTTGGGGTGAATTGAGGATATACTCAGACATTCAAGATGTCTGAGCACATGTCAATCAAGAGCATGAACCAAGAGGTATGTTGAACCTGAGCCAACAGGAACAGCCTGTGGAGGTTTTGGCACCTTAGGAATAATCTACTGGGTGCTAGTGCGCAAAACTTTTTACCTTTAGGCAGGTTTCTATCCCTACCAGGAACAGCTGAAGTCATACATGCAATAAAGGCACTATCTACCAAAAATTAAGTATATCCTTTAGAAGATAAGAGCACTACTACATCCCAAAGAATGGAAGACCAGAAAACAGATCACTAAGAACAATGCTTTATTTTCCCCAACTTCATTGCAAACACAACTGAACAATCATTTAAATTAGGTTTTATATGCCCTCTCGTCAGCATTATCAACGTAGCGTCCTCCTTCAAGCTGCAGTGCAAATATACGCATTGGGTCATTTCTGACACCAGTTTGTGAACTAAAAAATTGCCACTAACTGCTGGAGTTACAGGGAAGGTGATGAAGGAGAAGCAGGACCATACAGGAAGGCAATATTCAGAGATGTAGGGTCCTACAGAGTTACCCAGTACTGTATGTCATTTGTCACATTCAGCATGGATTCACACATTCCTACTGTTTTATATTATTCTCCATCTTACTTCTGTTGCCTTATATCAAAGGGATTTTGAAAATGCAGTAACATATGACACCTTTCAACCTTTTATTTATTTCTGCTGTTACGCAGAGAAACATTACACTAAATTTAGGAGACTGATTCCCTTTGTAGTTGCTGGTTATTTTTTGCAGAGCCAAGAAGCACTATATCCCATTCAATTTACATTTACCTTTTCATCACATTTTAGCCTGTTGTCAAAGTTTACTATCACTACCAGCCACTCCTGAGTTTTTCCTGTTAATATTTCTATGTCATTATACCACCATTTTACAGGTATTACTAATGAAAAGTATTAGTAAAAATATTCTACAGTATACATTAATTCTAACAGCTCTAAAACTGACCTGCTATTGACATAGCTGCTCTGTACGCATTTTTCCTTTCTATTACATCCCTAACAGAGCTTATAATCTCATCAGTTTCTTTTCCATTGTTTGTCTTCTTTCTCTTAGCTCAGTAAACCTAAATAAATTTTCATTTGTACAAATCCACATAATGATTTTAGCATCACTTGTTGAACAGTAGATGGAAGAGTTAAGGCCAAAACCAGCCTGGAGACTCAGAGCACAGCCCTGGAGGATCAAATATTTATTTCCTGTACCAGCACTGACGATAAACAAGCACATCACAGAAGTCAATGCCCAGAATGGAACCCAATGTATTCCTAAAAACCCTGAGCAGCTTAACTCTATGATCCCCTGCAGCAAAGAATGCCACAAGTAGCATAAACTATTTCATTGTGTTAAACTTTAACAAGAGTTCCTTCTGCTATGACACTAATATGGAGCTTTTCAGTTTGTGTTACACCTCACAGCTCTCTTTATTCCTTCTCTTCACCACTTACACCTGCTGTGTAACATCTGTTACTAATTTCTGTTCAGCAAAAATTCTGATATTAAAAAGTCTAACTTCTTGTCTTAAACATTAAAAGAAAAGGCTTTGAGGACAGAAACAGATGAAACCTAGGCTGCAATACATTCCTAGTTTTCTCAGAAATGTTGCCAGCTCAGGCAACAGCACTGAACAGCTGCCATCAGAAAGGAGGGAGGTAAACGGCCATCTCTGCCAGGATAGATAGCAGTGTCTGCTGTTCTGGGCAAGGTGCATGAGAGAGAGGCTCCTACAGGCACCACAAGGCTCCTACCAGGCCAACAACAGGGCTAGTATGACAGACCCACATGGCCATGGGCTATTTCCAAGCAAAGAAGGCTCTCCAAGAGGGCCTCACTGCTCCACTTCTCAAGATAAACTTTAGTCCGTGGAATGTTTAATCAGAAGCCATCTCAGACATTAATGTGCTGCTTTGAGTCTCTCCAGGAGCCAACTAAGGCAGGCATTAATGAGCTCCGACTAGTCATCACCAGTAGCAGAGAGACCCTTCAAGTGCAAAAAGTTCCAAGAGGTGTATTAGACCAACAAGAAAACTGCAAGGTAGCAGACAAACGTTGGTGTCCCCTTCGGACATTTTTCAGCCCCAGGATAGGATTTTACAGAACTAGTATTAATTAGAACTGAACAGAAAGCAAGGATGACTACGATTTCTCTACTCCTACTTAATGGCACTGCATTTCAAGGTGTCACACAGTGATGTGTCCACAGACAGCAAGCAGATGGTACTCAATCACAGCACATCACTCGAGCACAGATCACTTCAGGTAAAATTCATTCCCTCTAGAATAAATTCCAATGCTAGCCAGCCATGATGTAAAAAGCTTAAAAAGCCTACACAGATTTTTAAATGCAGACTTGTATTTAGGTGCAACAAGATATCTTTTGAGACAAGACTTCTCTCACATAAATGGAAAAGCTTACTTTATATTAGCTGAACAATTATATTTCTTGAATTATGTGATTTAATTTCAAGGTTTTCTCTAACATTTGAGGTTGGCCACACTAAGAAAAAAATCAATCATTAAGCAGGAGAAAAAGCAAAAATTAATAACTCAGGTTATTCTCTAAATGCAGTCTTAAATTTTTCCAAGTACCTGTACCAAATAACTTTTAATCTAAACTCAATCATAAAAGTAATGAATGATGCAAGTCCTTAAAACAGCTTTAAAATACATTAGGCAATATACTTGCATGGTTAATTATGACAACAAATTTGAAATAGCATTTGAATTATTCTGAAGAGCCTAATTTAAAGGTTTTCCATCACTTCTGGAAGCCACCTGGGAAAGAATTTAAACACTTCAAATCAATTTCAAATCTTAGTATATGGCACTACAACCATCTTCCAAAATTACCTCTGCCCACTTGTTTCTTTTCACAGTAAGAATTTGAAACTAGTATTACACATATACACACATTTACATTGGGCATTTTGCATGTAGAATGTATATCTATATTCAGACCTACAATTATATGTACGTAGATAAACAGACCTAACACAGATACATGTTATAAGTGTCAAGTGTCTTTAATTTGCAGGTAACTAAAATTTATTTTGCAGCACCTTGTAAGGTTATATGTTAAAGTGAATGACAATGTAATTATATCAAACTAGTGGACAGTTCAATATATACAGAAAAATGTGTCACAATTTAACATCACATTAAAACTGAAAGGGATCCCAGATATTTTCATTATACTTTGTTTTCCTATTCCTTTGACAATAACAAGAAGAGAAATATAACATTATTCCTTTTAGAAAACAACACTGAGTAGACACTTTTCCCAGAAATTCTGCCATCCAGTCCCATTTGCCTGGAATTCTAATATTCTCTTAATTCTGATATATAATATTTTAATAATCAAAGCCATCACCTGGGAAAAGAGATAGTGACAGGGTAATTATGTACTCTTACATAACCTCTTCTAATCACAGAAGTAGTAGTTTTAAATACTGAAAGATATAACACTCACACATTCCTTAACCTGCTTTTTTTATTCCAAAATATAGACACATAACTATATGAACTTATACACAAACTGCTATTTACTGCTTGCAAAGTTTTTCCAAGCATCTTCACTGGAAATATTAAAAAAAGAGATTCCAAATTGGTGTGTCCAGGCTCCCAGAACACCGATGGCAGCTGCAGAGAGAGTTCAATGTGCTTAATCATACAAGGATAACACCTTGGAAAAAAAGTTACTGCAACATTAGATTGTTGCCTAGGAAATTGAATTAAGTCTCTTAGTAGATATTATACTTCAATACAAAGATCACCAACATGCTTTTCAGAATATTGGAAAGCATGTGTCCTACACCTATTGGGCTGATTTTTCATAAATCTTATCTATGACATATATGTAGGTTGCAAAAATGGAAATAATAAATTAATAAAGCGTATGTATTTTTCACTTAGCAAAAAACCTGTAACATTTATGGGGCTGAATATTCTGTCACAGTTATTTTTCTCTGCATTTACAGAAATCCATCCCCATCATAACTTAACAAGAAATTAAATAGGAAAAAAAAAAGTGGTTTGCCATCTTAAAGGTAACACGCTATTATACTTCTATCATTTACTGAGTTCTGAACAGCAGAAAAAAAATCTCAGGTCACCAAAATGTAATGATCTCAGTTAAGACAAAAATAAATGTAAGGTTCCAAGTACTTTATCACAAAATAATAAAAATCTTCATGTAGAAAACAGGATTCATTGCATTGGCTTTTTTTTTTTTTTTTTTAAATAAAGGTAAAAAACAAGAGTAGGTTGCTATTTTACATATACATCTTCCCTTGCTAAATTCATGGTGCAATCCTGGTCTTCAGTGAGAACATGACTTACTGCAGGAAATGGCCTCAAGTTGCACCAGTGGAGGTTTAGGCTGGGGTCTGTAGAAGCCAAATGTCTATGTGGGTTCAAAAACTAACCAGATAAAGGTGTGGGAAAACAGCGTGGCTAGGGAGACACTGACAATACCATCTGCCTCAACTGTCAGACTGGTGACAGTCAGGGGTTCCTATTGAAGGAGTTATCCCTGTGTATGTGCCCCATCTTTGCTTTCTTCTCATCCGCCTGCAAACGGATCATTATCAGAGATGAGTCTTAGGCCTGACTTACTGGAGTCATGCTCAGATTACATTAGAAGCCACATCTGCAGAGCTAACAGAACATGATTTGGAAAACTACTGTTTCTTTTCTTGAAGGAAGTTTTGTTGAAGGAAGCAGTTTTCTTGCTCACCAATGTGCTTTTAATTACGCCCATAAAGCCCAGACAATCCACACTCATAGACATTACAATATGACATTCATACAACTGGAAGTGATCCAAATTCCTATTACAAGACTTGGAGAGACAGCTACCTACTTCAATTGTTGGAGAATTCATTCTATAAATCACTCTCAAAAAGCCATCTGAAAAGAAAGATTGTTTTCTGCCTTTACTGAGAAAAACATTTCAGTGTCTGTTAAACTGATATGAGTTGATCATGCACAACAGTGACTTCTATATTCAGCATCATGCTCTCTACAGGTTTTTCTTCTGGAGATGCTCAGAAGACCAATTTCAGTTGAAGGCACTACTCAGCTTTTCTAAAAAGTATTTCTGGAATACACACCTGCAGATGTCTATTGATGTTACACATGTTCCAGTCACTCAGTACCAGCACACTTTTTTCTTTTTCTGAATTATAAATGCTACTGAGTATTGAAATTTAGATCTCATTTACTCATAATATCAAACTACTCAAATAATGGGACAAAAAAACCAAACAAACAAAAAAAAACCAAACAAAAAAAAAAAAAGAAAATAAAAAGAAAACCACAAAAAAACCCAAACACAACACACCACCAAAAACAAAAACAGTGTTTCCAAACTACTCTCAAATAGTTCACACTTAAAAAAAAAAACCAAACCCAAACCATAAGAAATTAAAAAGCTTCCCAATCTTCACACAAATTTTGGAAAAGGACACTAAGCTAGAAACTTGTTAAAAATAGCCAGTGACATAACAGCAGTGTTACTGCCCTAGTATCACTATCTCTTTTCAAGGACAGCAGCAAAATAAGTTGAGCAGCATAGTTTGCTTGTACCTTCCCAGAATAACTGGTTCATACTCAGGCACATACAGATCCATCAACCTGAAATTCACTTCAATAAATATCACACACAAGAGTAACAGTACTGAGTTTTTTTTTCATCCCATAAAAAGTTTAGACTACTAAAAGCTACAGTCCAGTTACCTAACAACAGGGGTACCACACAGTCCTCAAACAACAGACTTCATCAGATATAAGGCTCAATCTGCAAATAAAACTTTCAATCTTTAATACAAGTTAAAAGTAACACACATTCCAAAGCAACTTTCAGATTACTGTCTTGCAGAGTGGTGAGCAACTATATATCATGAAACTAACAACTGAAAAGAGATTCCTGGAGCATTTGAAAAAAAAAACCACCACCACCCAGAAATCATTGACCATATGACAAATGAATATTTACAAGTTAATATAAAAGTATTCAAATTCCAACAACAGCAGTAAGATGCCTACCAATATATTAGCATTAGCTCAGAAAGCTTTCAACACATTCTATTTCAGATACTGAGGGGAGGACTGTCCTAAACTTGTTGGTCTTAAGAAAGTTTTATTTCACTTACCAGTTCCTATATAGGATTTAAAGCGTCCTGATAGTCTGTCGACAAAGGCACCTAAAACATCTAATCCCAGCAATGCTACCTGTTGAAACAAAACATTAGATACACAAAACAGATCACTAAAATGTTCTTTCGAATATATTGTTAAAAAATTAGGCATCTATACACAAACATGCTGAAAGACAGCATCTTAACCTAAAGGTAATTTAAAGTTCCAATTAGAGAGCTGATGATTCCTTGAAAGCTTTCATTAAGACAAAGTTAACAGAATGTTTGGAATGGATGGAGTGTACTTACATAGAGCAGAGCAGTTCAGATTTTTCAGTAATTGTTTTAGAAAAAAAGAAAATAAGTATTAGAAAACCAATGTTTTAATATTTTCAACTGCAGTTCTGTCCCTCACTTTCTTAAAAGATGACTCTAGAGATCTACCTCAGTATTAACTGAAAAATCTTTGAAACAGGTACCAGCAAGCCTTATGCCTTACCTCCTCTACCATGTTTCTAAGCTGAAACAAAACATAACACCTTAAAAAACAAAACAAACAAAAAACCCACAAACACAAAACACACAAAAAACCCCACAAACATGGTGTCAACAGTTTCCCAGATGCTATGAGCTTACTTCCATCTGGCTACTTAGTTCATCCACTAAGGTCATTACATCATTCTCCAAATTCCCAAAACAAAACAACAGAGGGAAGCTAATACTGTATTTTCCTGGCAGTTCAGACCACACCATTTGTCCACCTTCTTGTTACACTGGGGAAGTTTTATTTCTCCATTTCCACCTATGAGCAGAAACTACATGCAAGGACAAGATCTGCTAATAAAGAAACAAAAACATAATCAAAAATTATCAGGTAAACTCAATTATTTTAACAACTCAGAACACTTTTTTTGCCTTGAACTATCCTGCACACTGTTCCAAGACTTCATTCTTTATTTCCTATGCTAGTTTGTTATGAATACCAAAAACTGCACTTTCACACCTTGTAGTTAACTCAGTTCACAGCCCACGGAGGTGCCCATTGTAAGTGAAGATCAGGTTCATGACCATCTGATGAACCTGAAAGCGCACAAGTCCATGGGACCTGATGGGACACACCCACGGGTGCTGAAGGAACTGGCAGATGAGTTTGCTAACCCACTCTCTATTATATTCCAAAAGTCATGGCAGTCCAGTGAAGTCCCCACTGACTGGAAAAGGAGAAATAATATAACCCCCATCTTCAAAAAGGGAAAGGCAGATGAACCTGGGA
>JANIJG010022315.1:0-34458 GCA_024611175.1 Megaceryle torquata
GACACAAGTGATGTCTACTCTGTTTTCCTCGAAGCGGGTCAAAGCCCCATTTGCTGACAAACGGGAAACACACCCCCCCCCCCCCCCAAAAAAAAAAAAAAAAAAAAAACAACCCAAAGACAAACAGGAAACAGACACAAGATGTATCCTACAGAGTAGCTGATAAAGTCAGGGTAAAAAAAAAAAAAATAAAAATTCACTCCACTTAATCACAGACACCTATTTCAAGAGAGTAGCAGACTCCCCCCACCATAAACAGATGGAGACAAGTTCCTCTAATGATTCAAAACTTTTGCTTAGGCACTGACCTTAAGCACTCAAGTTATGTGCCTAAAATTAAACAGTGTGAAACCCTTAAAATCTATTGATAGCTATAATGACATGACTCATAAGTTTAAGTCAGTGCAGCATTCAGTACAATCGAGTCCCATCTGGGACCTTGAGGTTCTAGCATGTTCTAAAAAATGCACAGGAACCCCGTCACCTAAATTTAACTATGCAAAAGATCAGCATTTCCAATTAATTCTGTCTTATACATCTATTTTAGAATAGGATCAGCTGTCCCTTAGAAGTGCCTACATCTTTGCTGAGTGTAAACACA
This sequence comes from Megaceryle torquata, assembly GCA_024611175.1. Classification (NCBI taxonomy): domain Eukaryota; kingdom Metazoa; phylum Chordata; class Aves; order Coraciiformes; family Cerylidae; genus Megaceryle; species Megaceryle torquata. Next base: position 602 of record JANIJG010022315.1, read on the forward strand.
GACTAGAAGGTTAGTTTAGACTAGATGCCCAATTTTCAGGTGGTTATAGTTAAGAGAGTTGAATCCTAAGCAGCATGATTAGGACTACAGTTTTGTTACAATAGAAGATGAACTTACAGACCAGCCAAAGGCTGCTGAACCATCATCATATGAATGCTACAAAAATAGGGTAGTCAGTTTGAGTAGATAACAGGAATTGCCATGTTCTTGTACAAGTCAGAGTGGTACCATACAACATCCACTTTGCATACGTTTAAATGACACCAAAACCAGTTTATTCTCAACTTTCTCTTTAAGAGCAGAAAGACATATGCACTGAACCTCCAAGGGTAAGAAGTTAGTCCTGTAGGGCCATTTCTTTCCCTTTCAGGAAAGGTACTTAACAGTAGCTGACAAATAAAGGACCCTTCTATCAGGGACTGAGAAGTAGGAAAGGAAAGTTTGAAGGATTAATGGAGAGAGAAACCTCCTGACCTCCTTCCTGTATAGCCTGGGTTACAGGAATGTCCTCCTTTAGACAACATGTAGGCAAAGAGCCCATCTTAAATAAAACAGGGTAGAAGAGAAAGAGGAAAAATGTTTCTAAAAGTGGCTTTTCTGTAGCTAATCAGAATGTAGAGGACATGCCCGAATGACCACCCTACACATTTCTTCGGAAAAAAAAAAAGCCTAAGAAAAACAACCTGGCAGGAAGCTGCAACTTTATGAAACCAGTAGGTAAGCAAGTAAAATGATTACGAATCCTACTAAGCTGAAGTACAGCAAAGAAGTGCACTAAAGGATGCATATTGAGCAAAGGTCTAAAGGTTTGCTCCTACCTGGTATGAATTCTGATAGCTGTCCAGAGGTCAGTATTTGGATACTGGTTTCTTGTGTTGGAGAACCACACCTGTGCAAAGCACACGCATACATGAACATACAGATAAATACTTAACAAAATTAAGGGCTGATGCCCTATGAAAGCTTTTAAGGCACTGTATGGCTCTAAGAGCTGCTTAATTAGCACTATAGTTACACCAGCCCGACAGTTACGTAGAAAATTCATCAAAACCAGTAAACTGGCATCTTGCTGCAATATGGTAGAAGTGGTGAACTTTCAGCTTGACCTACAGCTGCTACCAGGTCTTACCACTATGTGTATCCCTCTGTATTTAAACTGTTCTCTGTGGGTGTTCTAACAAAGACACTACCGGTGAATCAGTTCTTATTCACTCTTTTGGATGTTTATTTTTGTTTCCAGGGAAGCACCATTCAAATTTTAGTAGCCTGTTCGTTGATAGCTAGCACAGGTAAAAGAGCCTGGACGTATCACTGATGCTTCTGTATGACCACACGGCAAACTGCAATATACTGTCACCATATGAAAGCTAGCTTAAAATTTGCCTAATTCAGATGCCACAAGCCTTCTAGCAGAACAACAGGGAGCTCAGCAAGTGCTTCCTGAGTGAATATTCACCCACCTACTCACGCAGATAAAGCTTCATGCTGAGCTGAACTGATAAACTGCTTTTGGTTGCGATATTAACTACCTGGTTGTACCTCCACTCTGTTGTGGTCACAGCAGTGATGGTCATGTAGGCACAGATTTGGCTGATTGACTGTGGAGTGCTAAAAAAGTCACAGGTTATTTTTGCCACAGCAGGCAGCTTCTGTGATTCAATCCACAGAAAGCTGTCACTGAGGAAGAAGGTGCTATTTTAATGTCATCAGGATGGAACAGGACTTTATACCAATTTCCAGCTCCAGTTCCCTGCGCAGATGTTAGGGGTGTCAGCCCACATTTCTGCTGTAATTTTTCAAGAAGAAAAGCTTTTGTTTTAAAATCCAAACATCCTGTGTAATTTAATATTTTTTTTGGAAAAGGAAACTCTCCTTGAGACTCTATCAGATCCAAAGATCCTTGAGGATCAGGATACTTATAATACATGGATCATTTACACGCTAGGCCATATCGTGTCTCTCAGAGTCATCATACTCTAATATCAAGGCCTCCTGTTCACATACTGCACAGAGCTATTATAGACTATTGTGTCAGGCTTGCCTGGAAGAGTGGGGAGCACTTGAATGCATGGATTATTGACGCAATAGACTGTAATGGTATGTCAATTGTCAAGGCCTATGTGGGGATACTTTCCTATGCGGATCATTAACAAAGAAGCTGACACTCTATCATGTCAGTGCAGCTGCCAAGTGCACATACCAACTCTGCATATTAACACCCCTTATGAAATTCTGAATAAGAAGAGTGTGTGCCCACTCCTGGCACTTGTAATTCACCCCATTTGTGTATATTTAATAATTACATACGTGCTTGTGCTGCAAAAAGCTGGGGCAGCTGAAGAAAAAGTGGAACTCCTTTAAAAAAAGAAAAACAAAAACCAACCAAGGAAGACTATAGTAATGAGCAGAGCCTCGCTCTTCTGTAGCACTTCTCAACAGTGGTCTCAGAATGCTTTACAAAAAAAAAGTAGCTAGTGTTATCCCCGGGTGACTTGTGTTATCCCTATTTCATAGATGGAGAACTGAGTCACAAAAATTAGTTACAGAGGACACTGAAGCTGCAGCCAACACTTCTGAAACCCAGTCTAAGAGCCCACAGTGTTTGCTACATGAAAAACAGGATGTGTTGTGAGAATCTTTAGAAATGCATTGAACTAGCCCTTATATCTTTCTCTTTTTTCTTCTGTGTACTTATGGGGAGAGTTCTATTTTTACTTGCAGCTCTTCTGTCACATCCCCTTCTAGGCATTTCCCCTTTCCTCTCTCTTGTTAATAAACTTAAATCAGAAAATCTTTTCTTTTATGCAGCAGGTGACAGTAGAATGGTGATCCTCTTCATTGTGGCCTCTGATGGCCATAGAAAGGAAAAAAACGTAACTTCTGGTTGCAACATTTTTGTCCAAATTGTCTGGAACTTGATACAGTCCTTTATCACCACTGGTAGATGAGAGTCGATTTTACACTTGCACAATACAGAAACTACTAGAAGTAGATTTTCTGCTTATGTAGATGCACTGTTTTACTGAAGACAGCCTGTTTTCTGTAGGCTGGAGCATTGCTTGTTTTGTAGGGACTATCAAAAAACCCCCTTTCTTTAAAGGTATAGTGTAATGACAACCATCTGCATCAAGACATTATGTGAGCAATCTCCATCCTTGAGTTCCTGAAATTATTTTGAGTCAATGACCATAATATCAATGGAAAATTACATACTGATATCTCTTATATCAAACCCAGAGGCTGAAATCTAGTTCACTGAGGCCAGCAAAAAACTTTCTGTTGTGGTCTAGCAGTCATGAACTCAAACCCCGGGTTTGGGAAGCTCATTCATACAACAGCCAGAAAGTGAGGCAGAGAAGACACTTATTGCACCCTCTGAAATTAGTAAAACACTCAAATGTATTTACTTAAGTGCCTTTACAAAGACTAAACTAAATTTTTATATGTAGCCAGTAAATCTTTCAATCAAATATCTTGTTAAATTGTCCAGTGTTTGTTGGTGCTGGTGTTCGAGTTTTGGTTTGTTTTTTTTTGGTTGGGGAGCACCACAATATTCTGAGCATGATGTCAAAAGGAATGGAAAATTGTCCTTTGTTCATAAATCTGTTTTTAATGACAGTCTTGCCTAAGGGTATACTTCTTTCTTGAAAGAGTTTAAATCCAGGTAACCTGTTCAGGGTCACAGGAATGGAAATGACCTAGTCATTCAGCAAAAGCCAGAGCAAATTGCTAAGTAAAGCACTGTGAATTAAAAATATGAAGAATTACAGCAGCCAGCATTTTCTAGCTGTCTATTTGGTTTAAAAAGAAGAAAATTAAATGTATACTATATAAGAACTAAAGCTAATAAAGAGTTCCAATTAATTGTTGCTGAAATTTATTTGCTGAAAAATGGAGAGACCATGAGGCAATTACAACAATGGATAGCATAAAAGAAAAATGAGTGATAAGAAAAAGAGAAGTTCAAAAAGTTCAGGTTACTTCTGGTAAGTATCCACAAATTCAGCTTCTGTGATCTTATTGGGTCTAAAAATTTGGGTTGCAAAACTCACAAAAAAAAAAAAAAAATCATTAGGTTCTTTTACTATTTATCACCTTATAGGTTCTTTTACTCTTTATCACTTTAGTTATTCTAAGAAATACTCTGGGGAAAATTTTCTTCATTGTATCATTTCTGCATTAACGCAAACAAGAAAAGAAGAATGAAGGAAAGATATACTCAGAATTGACAACCAGAAGTTAACTAAGCATTTTTCACTTTCATATTTTCCTCTGAGACTTATTTCTGGAAAAATATTGCTATCTTGCTAAAGCACTGCCTTTTTCTCTATATGAACATTTTTTATTGGAAACATATATGTATTTTCTGGTTTCTATAAGCAAATATCCAACAAAAGCGAGTGGCATTGGGAAATATTTCTTTAAATACTGTTACAAAAACAGAGCTGACTGATCTTTTTATGTTTGTAATATTTTTTGCAGATGTAGCACACCCCTCCCATAAGCAGAAACCCCCATTTCTACATTCCTAGGAATGTTTTGAATTAATGAGGTGGCAACAGGAACTGTTTTTATAAAAGATGTCAACCAAGCAAACAAAGCACCAGCATCTCTGTGGCAGGAGGTTTGCTGGGAGTGTGGCCATAGACCATTGGAAGTTCACCTGGCACCAGCAGGGTAAGTAAACTCAGATACAAGGATTTCCTCAGGGAGAGAAAAACAAATGCCAGTCATGTAACCAAGCAATTTAACCTTGTTTACTAATATCTTCCCTTTGTACCTGTTCACCATGCCTAGTGTTTGAGAAATAAATTTGTAGGCACAGCATCCTACCCTGCCTCTTCACAAAGCCCTCAGATGTGAGGGTGGATCATAACTATGACTGCTATGGCTAACAGGATTTCAAGAGACTTGTCTGAGAAGCTAACTTCACACATGAGACTTCCATCTCATTTTCCTGAGTATGTTCTCCTCTGTTTTTGAATAATAAGTTTTTACTTCCAAGATCAACAGAACACAAGAGTGAGAAGAGTAATGAGAGCTAGATGTGGTCAAGATTAGGTAAGCTGGACAATGTAAATAATAAGGAAACAGTAGCAAGGGTTGAATCTAAAAGAAAGTGATTCAATTTGATACAAGTTCATTTAAATTTATGAAATGACAACATGTTCTTCTATCTTAACAGAATCACAAGATCATGGAATGGTTGAGGTTGAACCAGACCTCTTGAGATTGTCTAGTCCACCTTCCCAGATCAGACCAGGATTAAGTAGGGCAGGTTGTTCGGGGTTGTGTCCAGTTGCATTTTGCTTATCTTCAGGGATGGAAACTTCACAACCTCTCCAGGTAAACTGTCCCAGTGTTCAGTTATCCTCACCGTTAAAAGATTTTTCTAATGGAACTTCCCCATCTTCAATTTTTGTCCACCTCCCCTTGCATTGTCACTGAGCACAAATGAGAAAAGCCCATCTTTAATTCCCCCGTCAGCAATTTATATACATGTATAAGATTTTCCTGAGCCTTATTTTCTCCAGGCAGATCAGTCCTAGCTTGCTCAGCCTCTCGTTTGAAAGATGCTTCACTCCCATAATTATCCTTCTGTTCCTTCTCTAGACTGTCTCCACTATGTCTGTGTTTTTGTTGCACTGGTGAGCAAAGAGTTGGCCACACTGAGGCTGTGCAGAGGAGAAGGGTCACTTCCTTCGACCTGATGGTGATGCTTTTCCTAAAGCAGCCCAGGAGGTAGTTGGCCTTCTTTGCTTCATATAGACTCATATTCAACCTGATGTCCAATAGGAACCCCAGGTCTTTTTTTTTTTTTTTTAAGCTGCTTTCCAGTCAGTGGGCCCCCAGCATGTACTGGGACATAGATTCAGATGCAAGACTTGTAATTTCTTTTTGTTGTACTTCAACTTTGTTGAAGCTCTTGTCAGCCTATTTCTCCAGCCTGATGAATGACAACATAGGCAAGTGGTCTGTGAACCACTCCTCCTAGTTTTCTGTCACCTGAAACTTTGCTGAGGGTGCACTTAGTCCAAATCCAGGTGAATGAAGATGTTACCCAGTATTGTTCTCACCATCAACTTCCTGAGTACCCTGCTGGTCTCCAGGTGGACTTGATGAGGTTGATCACAAACCTTTCAACTCAGCGGTTCAGTCAGTTTTCAACACACCTCACTGCCTATCTATTCTGTATTCCATCAGCTTGTCAGTGAGGATGTTATGGGAGATAGTGTTTAAAACCTTGGTAATGTCAAGGTTAACAATAACACAGAATCACAGAATTACAGAATGTTAGGGGTTGGAAGGAACCTCAAATGATCACCTAGACCAACCCACCTTCTGGAGCAGGACCACCTAGACCAGGTCACACAAGAATGCCTCCAGGAGGGTTTTGAATGCTTTCAGAGAAGGAGACCCCACAACCTCTCTGGGCAGCCTGTTCCAGTTCTCTGTTACCCTCACTGTGAAGAAGTTTTTTTCTCATATTTATGTGGAACCTCCTATGTTCCAGCTTGCACCCATTGCCCCTTGTCCTATCACTGGTTGAGGCTGAGCAGAGCCTTTCTCCATCCTCCTGACATTCACCCTTTCCATATCTATAAACATTGATGAGGTCACCCCTCAGTCTCATCTTCTCCAAGCTAAAGAGACCCATCTGCCTCAGCCTTTCCTCATAAGCCTTTCCACTGCTCTCTCCTATAGGTTTCTTGTGTCAGAAGTCTTTTAGGAGTGACAACTCACTCAAAATCCAAGCATGAGATTTTGCAAATGTCAAAGAGTTAGGTAAGTCTTTTGTATCAAACACAGCTACAGAGACACATTTTATTTATTTACACAAGCTTACTGTGTTGGTTTGGGGGAATTATGGATGTGCCTCTGTCCAACTGGATGGAATTTACCTGAAATGTTTTCATGATTTTGTTTGTTTCTGAGCATGAAAATACTACTTTGGGTGGAGCTAATTGTATGAGCTGTTTGGACTCTGCTGGATTATGATGATCTGGGGATTTCCTTGTGAGTTAAATACTACAGTTGCTGTTAATCATTTCAGTTAAGTGGGCCATGGTTAGTTCACAGCCTGTTTTTGACAGTGCCAGTGAACATCCATCCATGTGAAGCTTCCAGAATTCACAGATGTTTCCATTATTTCCTGGCAGTCATCCAAGCGCCCAACCCCATCAGATGTAGTAGGCTAATGTGTCAGAGGGAACCAAATTCACCAAAATATTTGTGGAAATTCTTTTTTTATTAATACTATCATGATTTTTTGACAAGATCTACATGGTATTCCCTGCCACAGAAAGGAAAACAGCATGTGGTGCATGGGATACAGGAACACCAAAGGTCAGGATTTCAAACATTGTGGTTGTTCACTGCTTGCTGTGATATTCTAGAAATGTTATCTGGCAAAGAAATTCTGATTATCTGCATTTAGTGAAGATAAGGGATTGTGCTTTGATCACTTGAGCATTCAGACACGTCCATCAGTTATCTGTAAACCAATGTATTGATTTTTTTGATTGCTTGTTCATAAGAGTGTAAAGGAATTATTTGCACGTTCTTCATTCAGGTTCGTACTCTTATACGAACTCTCCCTTCTGGTCAGCAGCCGCAAGGTGTTGTGATGTTCAGTAACAAAAGACTTAGAAGCACGCACCACATATTGCCCTGGGGTAGTAAAAGATTTGAAACACTTGGGTTTGGAAATCAGAAATAACAAACTCTGCGCTGTTGGCTTTCAGCATCCAATCTGCTTGATTGTGTCAAGCTGATTAAGATTCTGTGAACCACTTTTAGATATATTTATGAATAACATCCACAGGATCCGATATGTCTGTTTTTATAGTGTCTTGAAAACTTTTGCCTTTGCCTGCTATTGCCTCTGTGTTAAAAAGAATAATTTGCTTTCAGACAAATGGATCACTTGGGCCCAAAAGTTCTAAACATCAATAAAGCTAATCAAGGTTAATACTGAAACGAATATTAAACTGAAGATTAAGCTGAGAAAACAAACTCAGAAGCAGGTTCTTCTTTTTCCTCGATTGCAAACTGAAACTGAAGAAGCTTATCATAATCAAGTGATGAGTTGAACTTAGCACTTACAGTGTCTAGCCTTATGAGCAAATAGTGATATTTATTGATGGTATTAATGTTTTTAAATAGGCTTAGACTTTTTATAATACCACCAACATTTCATTTTATGGAACACGGAATGTAGAGGCTGTAAAGTCATGATTAATATTGCTAACAGTAATAAGTGGAAGTGTAATATTAATTTTTGCTCATATTTGCTTATATTATGTGAATGCCTTTGCTGTGTGAATAACTATAGGCATACATTTTTCCCCAGTTTTGGAAATTGATTGACTTCTGAAAACATTGCACAGAAGGACACAAAGGACATCAGATTTACTTTAACTGTTAACTGACCAAAGGCTGTGATAGTCAGAGTTGTGTATCCTAGCTGTGCAATTAGCTGTATCATTTAATACTTCCCAGCATGTGCTGCTGTGCAGTGGGGGATTTGAATGTGTTCAGCATCTTGGTTCTGCAGAAAAAGATGCTAATCATCCAAAGACATCCAAAGAAAGAATATCACAAGGTCAGAATAAAACTTCAGAAGTTTTGAGCAAATGAAAGAGAGCAGAAAAGAAGCTGTACCCTCGACTTGCTTTGTGAAAGCCACTGCCAGTTTTAGACTGTTGCAACTGAACAGTACAGTAAGAGTTCATTAAGTTCTTGAGAGTTCATTAAGACTTGCACAGATCACCATTTAAGAAGCTCGTCTATCCATATGAATAAACAAAATTTGTGAAATACTGGTTATCCTATAGCAGAATGCTACAAATGGAAAAAGCTAATGGGACCATAAAAAAGGCCTTTTATCATCTAACCTTCAAGCTAACCTGAAGAAAGCCAATTATCAGCTCACTTGTGCCTCAGTGATCTCTATTCTATTCTTTTGTTGTTGTCATGTTTCTGTTTTCTGGTTAAGTGATTCTCAAAACAATGACCAAAAAATATACCCAGAATCACACATGAGATTACAGGTTATAGACTACACTCTGAACTGATGGAAGTAACAGTCCTTGCATTTCAAGATGCATCATTTTTTTTCCTTATTTATTTTTGTTTATTTATGTGATTGCAATAAGTGCAGGTAGCAGTTGAGGAGAAAGCCAGAAAGGATAGGACATTGCTTGCATCTGAGCATTTTAAGAATTAAAAATTAAGGAAAAAAAAAAAAAGATAAGATTCTTTCCCTTTGCAATATAATTGGGCAATTTTTTTGTCTGTTGAAATGGTTAAAAATTGTCTAGAATATCAGATATATGTGCTGTAAAACCATTTCTCTTCTTCTTGAGTGTAAGATAATGAAAGCTTGTTTGACATACAGGAATTACTGTGAAAGAGTGGCAACTCACTTCAAAGAATATAAAGAAAATTCTAATTCTTGGATTACCTGCTTCTGTGGCTGTTTCTCAAAATGGAATAACAATCAGGGGAACGTCACTAGAGATGCAGTACTTTTTGATTTCTAGTGGTTCAGCTCTGCCAGTAATATCTGTACCCTGTTCTGTCCTTTCAACAATGATTGTAGCTCTTTTTAAGGCAGGAGAAAACAGTTCTCAAATTTATTCTGATATTTTAGAACTCCCCAGGGCACAGACTACCCTCTCAGTGCATGAGCCTGCAACTCCTGATAGTAGTAATGGGACTAGAAGGAAATGTGTACAAAGAGTTCACAATTCTGAAAGACTAGAGTCAACCAGGTATTTGCCATTACTTCTGTGTACACAGGATAAAACTCGTGTACATCATAAGTAAAGTGTTTTAACCTGGTTTCTTAGAGCCTTCTGTATATTAGAGATAGCTATCTCTACAAAGCTTTTCAGGTGGATAGTGATCACCCTCCTCTGCCTTTTAATGATAGAATTTTTAATTGTTTAGAAGAGAAAGAAAGCATCTGGCATGGTGAGATTCTCATAACAGCTCTTCAAGGACAAAATATTTATTAAGAAGGCAAAAATATTCCCTCCATGGAGTCACTGTCAGTTTGGTCTACTGAGAAGTTAGACATTTCATGTACTGAGATCCATGACTTTTACCTTTCTTTTTTCTTTTCTTTCCAGTGGTCCAGATAGTACTTCTTGTTAACAGGGCTATGTATTTTTACATCTGCAAAAAATAAAAATGGTGTTTGGGTAAACCAATGTATTGTGTTTATGTATTGATATACAGATAGTCACTTTGAAATCTTGACTTCTGGGCATGGATAAGGGTATCTGCAATATTCCCCTCAGGGAGAGAAATATAATTAGATCTATTTTACAGAGATGAAGGAGAGAGATTAAGGGCTAAACTTGGAAAGGTACCTAAGGATTATTGACAAAAGGTAACCCTAGTCAGACATTTCCAGAGCATGATTCACAGTGCTTGCATCAACCCCTGGAGCTTCTCTCTCTTTCTCTCTCTCTGTGCAGTGTATGGGGATCCTGGGATGATTATTCCCTCGAGGCTAAGGTTTGCCTTTGAGGATAGGCAGGGCAAACCTGAGTGTTTCATCAATGTCTTTTCCATTGCCTATTTCCCCTTGCTGGTATCCAAAGCCTTAGCCTGCATTTTGGCTCTCTTGGCAGAGAAGCCTGGGGGGGAGGGAGGAAAAAACAAAATCAGGACTCTGTTTAGGGAGTCATGCAGAGCTACAAAGAGGAAAAGGATGTGCCTTGAACTAACACTCATTTCGGAATGACATTTCTGTATTCACTTCTAGCAGGAGGTCTAAGGAGCTGGAACTGCAAAATAAAACCAGAAAGCAAGTGCTTCTTTGCCAGGAACCCCCAATGTACCTGTTTCTGCTCTCCTTTCTTCCCTTATCTTGCACAACTTCGGAAAAACAACAGCAAGTTGTCCCCATCTTCCTCTCTTCATAGAACAGGCACAGGTTAATCAATATGCCAGTGATAATTCAGTTTGGCCAGAAATGCATCCAGGAGTACAGAAAAATGAACTGAGGTGTATTGTAACCACTCACTAACTGTAAGAGGGAGATGACAGTCATTTCATATATCACTTTGTAGCATTTTAATTTGTAGCCTACAGGCTGATGGAAAACAGCTCCATGGAGAATGACCTTGGAGTCCTGGTGGACAGCAAATTAGCCATAGGACAGCAATGTGCCCTTGTGGCCAGGAAGGCCAATGGCATCCTGGGGTGCATATAGAAGAATTGTGTCTAGCAGATTGAGGGAGGTTCTCCTCCCCCTCTGCTCTGCACTGGTGAGACCACATCTGGAGTATTGTGTCCAGTTCTGGGCTCTCCAGTTCAAAAGGGACAGTGAAATACTGGAGAGAGTCCAACGGAGACTACAGGGACAATGAAAGGACTGGAACATCTCTCTTATGAAGAAAGGCTGAGAGACCTGGGGTTGTTTAGCCTGGAGAAGAAGACTGAGATGGGATCTTATTCCTGTTTACAGGTATCTGCAGGGTGGGTGTCAAGTAGAAGGGGCCAGGCTCTTGTCAGTAGTGGCCTGTGATAGGATGAGAGGTAATGGTAGCAAGGGGAAACACAGGAAGTTCCACCACAACATGAGGGAAAACTTCTTCACTGTGAGAGTGACAGAGCCTGGAACAGGCTGCCCAGAGAGGCTGTGGAGTCGCCTTCTCTGCAGACTTTCCAGCCCTGCCGGGATCTGTTCCTGTGTGGGCTGCCCTGGGTGACCCTGCTGTGTCAGGGGGGTTGGACTCGATGATCTCTAGAGCTCCCTCTCAACCCCTATCATTCTATGATTCTATGATGTAGTGTATGGAAAGCACCTAAAAGTATTTGTTGGTGTCTCTGCTAATGTCTGATGGTGAAGAAAGTTTGTGACAGAGGTCAGATTTATCTCACTGTTCCCTGAATCTTAATCCACTGTCTTAATCAGCAGATGATGTAACCAAGGAGAAATGCATTAGAACTGAAATGAAGCAGGGCTGTTTTCCTTGTTGAGGCTGGAAGAAGTGTCATATATATGAATGAATAAAAGAAACTTGGCAACTTTTATATCAATTCAAAAGGTTGAATATGGTCTTGGATATATTTGTCTTTATAGCAATGTTTGTTTCACAATTGAGAGTTACCATCTGGTTTTGTTGCTGTTGTTCAGTCTAGCCAAGACAGAACCTTTCTTAGTTCACAAAATACTTTGATGCCATTTTTTTTTCACTTAAAAAAACCATGGAGCAACATCTAAAAATCTTTAATATGCTTAGGTTAATGAGAAAAGAAATGATTTAATGCACATTACTTTATTACAATTTAGATGTAGGACATCAATATTTTTTTAAAGATGAGAAAAATCAACATCAAAAGGTGTTTGGTTTTTTTCACTAATTTACTCAAATTTCAGTCAGGCATAAAATAACACTGTTGTATTATCTGCAGGAAGTAGACACTTAGGATATGAATTATCAAGAGTTGAGAGATCTCTTACCCCTGGGGCTTTGTGTCTCCTTGTATATATACAAACACACATGTAGCCTAGTGAGATCTTAGAAGCTGACCAGCAACAACTTTTGATTATAATAGAGTAAGAAACACAAGGGAAGTCCAGAAAGAGATGATAATTATCTAGGATCTCAGACTGGATGCATCCAGCTCATGGAGGACTCATTTGTCAATTAAGACACGAGACAAACATCCTGAAATTTGTCGTTTTTCACGAAGTACTTGAAATGTTATTCTTCAACCACACAGCACAGAGCGAGTCCTCCTGCTCTGCCTGAATTGCCCTGGCACATACCAGTTTTTGAAAGTCCATGACACTAAAAATATGATGTAAAGTATTGTTGAAAATAGTGACTAGATCTTAAATTCTAGATTTGTGCTTTCCTCATCATTAAGACATACAATCCACTCTAAATTCAAAGACTTGCTCTTATATAGCAGTTTCTTATTTCATATGTTTCAGGAAAACAAAACAAAACAAAACACACAAAACAAAACACAACAAACAAAACCAACAAAAACCCAAACCAACCAAACAAACCAACAAAAATTCTGGAATGTATGAAACATTCTCCAGTATAGAATCAATCTTCAGTTTTCCAGCAAACATTAATGGTTAAAGGAGACTCCAGTCAGAGGCCTCTCCCAGAACAATTTAAGTGAAACTCTCCATTGGAAAGGTTCCTCAGTTTCATTGTAGGCAGTAGAGATTGCCTGTATTTTAGTGACTAAATTCCCCCAAAATTCCACATCTATTGGGCATGATCTGCATTTTCTACTTTGTGCTTATAATCTCTGTTTTCCTTGGGACTGCTTCAATCCTGAACAGCTTAAAACAACTTAATTTCCAGTGTTTCCAATGCTTTCTGCTAGGCCCAGGCACACGGAGAAGGAAGCTGCCTGTTTCAAACAGAGAAAGCAAAGCTTGTTTCTCTAGGACTTGGAACAAACCCAAGGTGCTTGATTTTCACCATGTAACTGCTGCTCCTAATGCATGAGAAACCTAGTATAACATCAAGAATGAGCACTTTGGATAGCATTTCATTTCTTAAAAAATATCCAGGCTGCCAAACATGAGACATAGGCGACATCTCCGTTTTGTTTTCTTTGGATAGGTATATATAACTTTCGTTAGGTTTGGGTTTTTTTTCTGAAGTAAAAGGATCACTCTTCAGACTGTCACGAGAGAAACTTTACTCTGTAGGAACTCAGAGTGATATGATGAAAAATATCCCTATACCAGGAAAAACAGGAAATCTGACCGAGTTTGGTCAGTTCACCTTTCCAATAACATATAGAAATAAAGAAAATGCATCTAACAATTCAGAAAGTTCAGATCCTGATCATTAAATGGACATCTGATACAACTCCATTCTCATTAACGTGACTGAAGGTTTGGTTTATTTTGATGGGTGTTAGTTATAAAATTTTGGAATGTTACATATAAATAGGATTTTGTCTTCTGCTGAATTTGTTCTCCTTCACTTCCAAACTGTTCTTCACAGCCTGTGTTCACATGGACCTGTGGCTATGGGTCATGGTGGTGTGTCTTCAGCCCCTCAGTGGTCCTGTTTGGGGGCCTTTGTGAAACACATTGCTGCATAGTTGAGTTTCACCACAGGCACCACGGCATAGATAAGTGTGAGGGGAGGAAGAGTGGCAGGTGCTGTGCCTGTATCCCACTGTGACAGAAGAGGGATATCTCTCAGGGAACCTGAGAATTCAGAATTATTCCTGTGTCCCCTAGTCTAGATAGGATTAGGGTGTTTAACACCAGTGCCTCACATGTGAAGACAACGCAGAAAATACCACTGTGGAGCTCAGATGACAATATGAGATATTCACCATTTCTGAGTACAAGTTTGATCCAGATCAGGTGTGGGGCACATTGTCACATTTCCACTGAATAAACCTTAGTGGTTCAAAGTTAACTCATCACTATATTTGGAGCCAATTCCCACAAGAAAATTGAGTATATGTTAGGTTATCTTCCATCATGTATGTGTTTTCCATTTACGTCGAGTTAGAAAATGCAGACTTGGAACTATCAAACTGTGGCCTGAGCCCAATGTCTTTCCCAGGCATCACCACCCTGTTATCAGTTACTTTGTCAGCTCAGGTACCAAGTTTTGCCTTGTTATGAACCAAGTGGATGTCAATATCAGGCCCAAAGAGGAGACACTGGGATTTGGAGGTTACTTGAAGATACACTTTCACTTCTACATGAAAATGGTACTTGACAGGCAGTGAGGTTACATATTAAATAATAATATGAATACTAATAAGAAACCTACATCCAGTAGCCTTGCATTAAAGTACATTTTACAACATGAGGGAATAAAGCATATTTAATCAAGCACAAGGCTACTTTTTTATTAACATTAGTTTCCAAATGTGATACAAAAACTCCTACAGACTGAAAAGCATGTTTTTCATCTGTACCCATAGGTAGGTTTGAAGTACCATCCCTTAAGACTGTTCCCTGCCACCAAAACCCCAGGTGGTCCTTACTGCTCCCTGGGGGGAATCCTCATCAGAGATGGCAGCCCACAGAAATGAATAATGACTCTGTCAAATTTATCTTGGGGTTTTTTCCACATTCAATATCATATTCTCTGACTTCATCCCAGGCTTCAGCCCTAACTCCCACCACATCAACAGTCCTGGGATATCCAATGTAAGCCTGTTAATTTAGTAAGTGGACTAGAATCAGAGCAGCCTGAGAATCATAAATTGGTACTCCTACCTCACCACTGTTGTCCTACTGTGACAAATATTATTATGTATCAGATTTGCTCTTGTGGAGAGCGGGAGTATATGCCCTTGGTGCAACCTTCTTCTGCCCCCATCTGCCTTCTCCTCATGCAATCTTTTGTGCAGCTTCAGACTTGTGGGCCCAATAGGAAGAACTAGTATTTCGTGTCCTCTACGAGTAGTATGATGCGTGTGGGGTCTTAGCTAGCTGCAGATTATAAAAGCGAGGAAAATTATTTGTTCAAGGTTTTTAAAATCAGATTTAATGTGAAAAAATTGGTCAGATAAGTCTGATCATTAGACTGAGTTTGGATCTCAGTGTATGGCCCAGGTAACCAGGAATATGCCCCATTTCACAGATCAGATTTTTAGAGACGACACTCCAGTCACACGTGGTACAAAACACTGATAACTCAGTTACCTGGATAAACAGGTATTAAATAACTTGCACTTATATATCAATACAGATGTTGCCAATATTAGAAAATTTCCCAGTGTACTTGCAGTGTTCCACAGTACCTGAAAAAAAGATATCTTTAACAGTTAAAATATTTAGCTTCACCAATCTGGGACGAACAACTATTCCTTACTGAGCTGTGGGTTTTTCTACTGTACTCTGATTTCTGTTCTGTCTAAAGCATATTATGGAGATCATTTTCTCTGGTCAAACTTACAAGGAATATATAAATAAATATTCCTCTCATGTAATAGGCATTAGAGTCTTTCTGTTTGACAATACAGAACACTTAACGTAGACCTTTTCATGTTTTCTTGTGTAGCATATTTCTTTTTAGTAAAATAAGGGGGAGGGGAGACAAATTGCAGTAATAAGGTTCTGAAAGGTGTGTAAAACGTATGGCAAATAAAGTAATTTTCCAGTGAGTCTGTGATATTGCCATTTCCCTTAGCAGTGTTGAGTCTCCTTCATAATAGAAGTTGCTGAGGGCTTAGAGTACTAGAAAATATAAAATACCTGTGGGACATATTCCAGTACTGTACATTAAATTTGAGGATTTTACATGTGATAAAGTATGTCAGTGTTGCTTACAGGGAATTCCAGTGATACCTCAGCTTTCTTGGACTTATTATAAATCCTTTGTTGGAATTATTGCGGCTGGTTCAATAATTCAGATTAGCCCTCATGTTTATTAATGCACTACATCTGTGCAAACAACATGTCAAGCAGAGAGTTTATTGTAATTGCCTGAGCAAACAGAACCTGAAAGAAGCAATTTCCAGTTACAATGTGCTATGACAAGTAATGAGGTAATTGGCATTCTGTCCTGATTACTTCCACCTTCCTTTTCATCAGGTCTATATTGTGTGTGATAGATAGTTTTATAAGAAATGAAGGTGTTTGATAATATGGTCTGCTGCTGCTTAAGGTTAGTGATTAAAGACAATCATAATTTTCTCTCAGAGATCTTATTAGCTTTAACATTATTTATTCATATGTGTAAGATGTGGCCCCAGAATCTCTTTCAGTGCTATACATGTACTTAAAATGTAAACTTAACTCCAATCCTATTGAATGCAAAATATCTTTGAGATTTCCAAGCTCATACAACATGTCAACTTTTTATGATGAAATATGTGCTCAAGCAGAAGGATTAAGATGAACAACTTCATGTCTGTGGTTAAATGTTACCATATTTTTGTATGATATATGTTAATGTAGTGTCTCAAATGCAGTGTATCAATATTAATAAAATAGTTAAAGGTATATCTGTGGCTTTAGACTGAAGTTCTGGGGGAGGTGGGAGGGAAATGTAACTTTTCATAAAAAAAAATTA
Organism: Megaceryle torquata; assembly: GCA_024611175.1. Lineage (NCBI taxonomy): Eukaryota > Metazoa > Chordata > Aves > Coraciiformes > Cerylidae > Megaceryle > Megaceryle torquata. Next base: position 17,644 of record JANIJG010022315.1, read on the forward strand.
TTCTTGTGCACTGTCTTTTGTCTAATATTTAGTTTTTAAATATTTGTCCTCAACCAAGAGCAAATAGTTACAGGATGTTTTGTTAGGGTTTTTATTGTCCTACTGTGGGCAGTGGACATTTTTTCTAGCTATTTTTCAATCTTACTGAAGGTATTTTGAACTTTACAGAGAGGGAAAAGTAGGAAAAAAAAAAAAAAAAAAGAAATATATGAGGAATACTCAAAAAGGGACCTTGTGCTTTGTGAGTTCAGCAAAAGTAATTTGGACAAATAGTCACAATGGTTTTCATTTGAGATATTGCTAAGGATTTGGACAGTATTAATTTCTCTTTTCTCATCAGACACATACATGAAGTGTTATCAATCCCTATGACATGAAAACAAACACACACACAAAAAAAAGAGATATATTTGTGGTAAAATGCATTGTAGTTTTTTGAATTAAAAGCTGGTTTGAATTAAACAAACAAATAAAATTTCATTCTGTTAGGATCTTTGTGCAACAAAGTGAGAGGTACAATATAAGAACATATGAAAACAAGCAGATATAAAGAAAGGTAGATCTTGAGTGTTCATTCACATTTGTGGTAAATGAACACACCTGTAAGTGAAAAGAGTCACTAAAGAGGATGTTTCTTCCTGTCTCACCAAAAGGCAATATTTACCCAAATGCTGCAAAACCACCTTCATTTACAACACAGAAAATGAAGCAACAGAATTTTATAACCCTAACAGATCAGTGGTGCAAGATCTCTTCTACATGGCCATGCTGACCATTTTAGGTGATCCAGGTGGGCAGCTTGCCTAGGTATGAAGAAGCAAAAGATAGTAGGACTGAAGTCCAAAATTCCAGAAAGATAATATTCCATTTAACATAAAATAGCAAAATAATCCCAAGGTGGATGTCATCAATAATCTATCCAATGCTATGCAAGCAGCTCTGCTGTCAGCTCACCTACATGGTTATTAGTGAGAATGTTTGCCTTTCCTTGGATACACCTGTTGTTAAAAATGTTGTCTAAGCTCATGCTTTGCCAAAACCAAAAATATTTAGAAAGCTTAAATTGTACAATACAATTTCCACAGGGCCTCTAAATCATCTGTTTGTGTATGGACACAACTGCTTGTACTCACATGCTTTGGGAAGTCATCAGTATCTGGTGTGCTGTCAAAGTCGCCGTGAAGAAGAGAACAAGGAAATCCATTCTGAGGAAGTGTCCCATTTAGCAGCTTGATTGGCCAGGATTTCTCCCAGCACTACTCTTACCTGCCAGGTCTAGGAGAGATAGTGAGTGGTGGTAGTAGTTTAGCCATGTACTGGCAGTAAAATGATAGAGTTTTTTTCTTTCCTCTAGAGAATTAACTAATTTCCCACTGTTTCATGCCTCCGGGTATGTAGCACTATTTTGGTATTTGCTTATGTTTATACCACTTCTTTGTAGAGCAAACTAAACTCACTGACTTTCCTATTTGTTCCCTTTGACAAGGAATCGGAGAACAGTTATGTAATACTTTTAGTGCTAATCATTATGGCTAATAATTTTTCATGCTATAATCCTAACCATCCCACATTTCTCCTGGATGTTTCCTGTTGATTCTAAGCAAGTCAAGATCATGACTCTTTCTCCTCTTTGAGTATACTAGCTCCTGTTTCATCTGCTCTTATGCTGGTTGCATGCATGAGGTGAAGATGGGGTAAAAGAAGAAAATTAAATATTATAACCTTCAATATACCAGCGTACAAAATACAGAAATTATAGACAAGTTGTCAGTCCTAGGTGCTTGTTTATTTATAAAGATGAAGTGATAAACATAGTAGCTCAATAGCCCAAGAGAGTGGTGTTTACAAGGATGAGAGATTTATATCATCAGCTGATGCAAAAGCTTTGGTGGTGTAATCAAAACTAAATTTAAAGTTTAGTATCATGTGCAGTTATAACACCCGAGCAATATCCATCGTGGTCTCTGACTGTCAGCCAGGCTGTCCATGGGAAATTGCCACTGCAGTGCATCAGTGAAAATCTGGGGGAGGACAGTGGAGTTGTCAACTCCTAATTTTTGCCATTAATGAAAAAGTGTAAGACTCTTCCACTAGCATAGTTGTTCTTGAGTCACTGCACAACTTTATGTACTTCCACTGGGATTTGGTCCTTTACGTTATCAAAAGCAGTAGGCATTTCCTCGATTGGTATGAAGGCTAAGGCTTGTAGGTAATGGAGCTTCAAATTGAATTCTGGATTAAATCCATGCTGAGTTGCCAATCCAGCACTTTGTGTTCTTTGCCAATAGCTTTGGCTCAAGTGAGAGAAGCAGGCTTTGTTCTAAACTGGTGCAAATTCCTTGGTTGCTGTGATTGTAGCTTGTTCAAAGTGAGTGATCACATATGTGAGTCTTAAGTAGGGCTGTGCAAAACTTGGCAGCTTGAGTGCACAAGGGGTTTGGTGAACCTTCGTTTGACTTCTGTGTTTATGGGTTTGAATTAGTATTAGGAAAATTAAAGGATGAGGTAGGAGATGCACTAAATAGAAGCATCTCAAGAAACAAAATCAGTCACAGAGAGACATGTCAAAAGTAGATGCAATCAAAAATGAGGGACTGTAAAAATAATGTTTACTATCATTTAGATACAGTTTTATTATTTAAATACCTTTTTTTGTAGTTCAGACATAGGTATCCTATGCAGAAATACAACCTTAAAGAGGAACTTGCTTTATTTTATTTTTTTTTTTACGGAAGTGAATTTGTCATGCATTGGGAATAAGAGAAAAAGCATAACTTTCCTGGATGAACACCGACAATGATTTACTTAGTTCTGCACTGCTCATATTATGCTTTATAATTTGTATGTCTTCCTTGCCAGAATACTCTTACTTATTAACTGTTTTCAATTCTTGTTAATTTAAGATTTACACATTAATAAATTATGTGTAAGTAGTAGGCTATATGGTTCTGCTAAATAGCTGCCTTAACATCAAACTGGCTTGGAGAAGAATAGGTCCTTCTAACCATGCCTTTACATCTTCTTTCTCCTCCAGTGTTTTATTGGAGTGATGAAATGTTGGTAAGTGGAAATTCCTTCTTTTACATGATAGGAATTTAGGGTTAGCACATTGAGAGTGTAACAAAAAAGACTTAAAAGGTAGCTTTTTAATGTGGCTATATTGTACCTCTTCCACTCTAAATGCTGGCATTCATTTCATAATAATAATGTCAATAACGTACCCTGTTATAAGTTAAGCTTTCATGAATCACAGCATTCTCCTTGGAAGAAAATATGGTACTAGTACTACTGCTGCTGCTACTACTACTACTACCACCAACACCGTTCTTTCTTTTAAAATGCAAAATTACATTTTGCATTTAACTATTGCTTTCCACTCAGTCTTCCCATTCAAAATTACCCCTGTGACAGATTAATCACTCTCAGTGGACAACCCCTGGCCAAGACAAAGAGACGAGCCAGAGTACCCCTGCCCACCACCTGTCACCTCATGGGGCCATTGCAGATAATGCAAATGTATGGGCTGCTCTTAGTTTCTCCTGAGGACCAGCTCTGCTTGCAGAATAATCAGAGAACCCTTAAGTTGCTTTTAAGTTGAGAAGGATACCAGCTAGCTTGTATTAAGATGTGACTTATGTGGGATACATACGGAAATGCTATCAGCATGATGATATAAAGAGCATATTTATATGAGCCTCAAGCTTTCAAAACCAATGGTGAGCAGTGTAGGGCAAATGGTAAAGCAGACATGGGAAATTTAGGCTATCTATTAGCATCTGATGTTGACTCAGCAGGGGAATCCTTCCTCTTGAGTTGTTCTGTAATCAGTGCTCCTGTATTTAAGCATCTCATTGTTCCAAGAGCAAATGGAGCAGAGCTGGTGACTCTTACCAGTCCTTTGCACAGTAGCAGTCCTTTGGGTTTAGCCAAATTCAAAGCAAATCCACAAACCAAATTATTTCAACACAGATGTTTAGCACAAGAGGTGTGGTAGAAATAGCAGTTTATTTCCAAGGACCCTTCATGTGAAAAGGATTGTCTTCTGCCAGTAATCATGGGAAAATCCATGTCCACCTACTGGTTATTGCTTTGTCTGGAAACACAAACCATCAGTCTGATAGAAAGAGAACACTTTATTCTACATTTATCTTACCTGTTGCAGCTCAGCATTGTTGTGGATATAACAGCAGAGTTCATGATAGTAATATTGGTTACATAGACATTTCCAGGTTTCTATGTTTCTGTGAATTATAGTGTACAGTTAGGAATTTTATAGATAAATTTACCACAAAAAGATGACTACTCAGGTATCTCTAACTTTGCATTCAAGAGAAGAGACTTTAATATTACTATTATTAAGGGAATTAAAAAACCAGCTCCCAAACTAAGTTGATAACTCACAGCTAATGAACAAAGTAAAGAGGGATGCAGCAGAATTGATTTGAAGCATTGCTTTTCTAATCAGAAAATCTTAAAGAAAGGAATGGAAAATGATACCTGGTATAATTTATTTATTTTAGGATTATCCTGTCACATTAACAACAACAACAAAAAATATCTACTATAAAATGCAGTAGGATCGTTGAAAACAATACAGCTTATTAAAATTCTATAATTTTACAGTAATATATGAAGAAAAATTAAATTTCTATCAAAGTCTTCCCATTTCTTCCCTACCAGAACTTCACCGTGAGAGGACATGCTTTGGTAAACAAAAAAGGAACTGTATTTTGGGGTACAAGTGCCTGAGAAAAAAATAGTGATTCAAGAAAATCAAAGGGTGAAAGTCATAATGTGCACAAGTAATTTGGTTAGCAAGAATATATTTTTGTGAGGAAAGAATTTACAAGATACTTTAGGAAGAGAGAAATTATTGACATAGCTTAGAAAAAAAAGACATCTTTGGTTGAAATAAGCACCAAAATACATACTGAACATTCACCTTATATTTTTAAAACCACAAAGTTAGATGAGATGTGATTATAATTAACTTTCATATTATTACAGGAAACTTGAAGGTAGCATTCCTGTAAGACTTTCTCTTTCTATAACAGAGTAGTTCCATGTCCTCTACTTATAATAGTATCTGTGTTCGAAGGCCCTAGTTCTTAAATACCAGTACTTCTGAGTGAGATGTGCACAGAACTCTGCCACAGACAAAGCAGCTGAACTGCAAAGTAGGTGATTCCTGCTTAGGAAGCACAGCAAATACATGGCAGGGAGGTACATCAAATGTATAATCAGATTTTCTTATTCTGTTCTCCAGCCATAGGTAAACTATTTTCCTCATCTTTTGTTTCTCTCCACTACAAACAAATAAAAAATTCACAATAAACCATGGAAAGACAGTATCTTAATTTTTTTTTCAGGTTCCTGAAAACAGGTTTTATTTTGTTCCTACTTTTTGGGTGAACTTAGCTCATCATAAAATCATTAAGGCTGGAAATGTCCTTCAAGATCATCGTCCAGCTGTGTACTAAATATTATCAGGAACACTAAGCCATGCCCTGAAGTGCCACATCTAGACATTTTTTTTAACACCTCCAGGGATGGTGACTCCACCCCCTCTCTGGGCAGCCTCTTCCAAGGCTTCACCACTCTCTCAGGAAAAATTTTTTTCCTAATATCCAACCTAAACCTCCCCTGGTGAAGCTTAAACCTATTTCCTCTTGTTTTATCATTAGTTACCTGGGAGAAGAGACCAACACCCACCTCACTACAACATCCTCTCAGATATCTGTAGAGAGCAGTAAGGTCTCCTCTCAGCCTCCTCCTCTCCAAACTAAACAACCCCAAGTCCCTCAGCTGGTCTTTGTAAGACATTCTCTCCAGACCTTTTACCAGCTTCGTTGCCCTTCTCTGAACTGACTCCAGCCTCTCAATGTCTCTTTTATACTGTGGCACCCCAAACTGAACACAGCATTCAAGCTATGTCCTCCCAGTGCCAAGTACAGGGGCACGATCACTTCCTTACTCCTGCTGGCTACAGGCCAGGATGCCATTGACCTTCTTGTCCACCTGGGTACCCAGCAGGCTCATGTTCAGCCGGGTGTCCATCCGCACCCCTAGATCCTTTTCCAACAGGCAGCTTTCCCACCCTGCCTCCCCAAGCCTGTAGTGTTGCCGGGGTTGTTGTAACCAAATTGCATCACCTGGCACTTGGCCTTATTAAACTTCATCCCACTGGCCTCAGCCCATCGATCCAACCTCTCCAGATCCCTCTGAAGAGACTTCCTACCCTTGAGCAGATCGACACTCCCACTCAATTTGGTGTTGTCTGCAAACTTGCTGAGGATGCATTTGATCCCCTTGTCTAGATCATCAGTAAAGATATTACAGAAGACTGGCCCCAAAACTGAGCTCTGAGGAATGCTGCTAGTGACTGGCCACCGACTGGATTTAGTTCTGTTCACCACCACTCTCTGGGCTCAGCCATCCAGCCAGTTTCTAACCCAGTGAAGAGTATACCCATCCAAGCCATGAGCTGCCAGCTTCTCCAGCAGAATGCTGTGGGAGACAGTGTCAAAGGTCTTACTGAAATCCAGGTAGACAACATCCAGAGCCTTCTAATACTTAGTAGTAGTTAAATGCTGCTTTGCTCAGAGGTTCTGAACAGCATTTGGGGTTTCACTGAGTTAACTTGTAACATTATTCCGCTAAAGATAAATAACAATAAAAGCAATATGCTGTTGTTAACTATTAGTATTTAAATATGTAACTGTCAATACCAATAAAAACAATCATTTGAGGTCTTTTCTTAGCACAGCAGCTGTATAATCTTCCATAGATATTAAATAATGTGAGTTCATAGAGCTACTAGGGGAAGTCATTACTTTACAGGGAAAGACATTTAGGCCCTGAAGATCATAGCACATGTTACAGTTTTCCATTTCACATATTTCACAGGAAAAAATACTAAATCTTTATGTCACTATGGCTAACATTTAGTCATTCTAGATTTCTTTTTAAATGATGGTATTTCTTCAGCCTGATGTATAACCAGTTAACAGGTTATTTTCCAGTCAGCTGTTGTTCCAACAAGTCATAATTGCCTGCTACTAGAGAAATTTACACAGGATCCACAAAAAAATGAATTTTTTTTTCTTTTTAATTATCTTTTCCATGTCAGAATATTTTAAGAACTATTTCTTGTCTTCCTTCTGCATTTTACCACTGCTGTAAGGACCCAAGAAGCCACCCATCATCTTTCCATACATGGTAAAGATTTTCTAGAAGATACTGGTCCAGGGAAAATATTGTCATCAAGATGAACTTTATGTCAAGATGTACTTTTCTGCCTTTCTATAAACCTGTAAAGATGGTAAATTAATCCAAATTGTGACTTTTATGATAATTTCACTGACAGTCAAATGTTTTCAGGAAACAAGGCTGAAAATTATAATGAAAAAAAGATTTATTTTGATCTCACTTTTCTGAAAAAGATCTGTTTTAGAAAGCTAGAAAAATATTTTGAAAAATTCTTAGCATTTTTCTTGGTTTTGTTTGTTTGGGGTTTTTTTTCCCAACAGCTACATATGAATTTTGCTGATCTTATTGATATGATCTATTTATATATCTTGAAACCTTTTAATTACAACTCACAACTAAATAATTTGTAGTTTTGAAGTATCCATATCTGTAATTTTGAGTAGGACTGTTCTTCATCCACATTATTTCCTGACCTTCCATGCAAATGTTTGATTTATTTATTTAGTTAGTTTTTTAGTCAAAATTTTCTCCTTTCCTTTCCAGCTACAGTCCATATGAAAGTTTCAAGATAGTCATATCTTCACACTGGAATGAATGCAGTTTTGCACTGGTATTTACAATGAACTCAAAAAAATCACTTTCACAGATGGAATCAGAAATATCAACATATTACAGTTTTTATATAATGAAGTAATAGCCTTTTCCTTTAGCAGCTACTGATTTTTCTCTAGCTACTCAACTCTTACTCAGAGAGATACTACATTTGCAATATACCTTTGCTTGCTTTGTTATGATTGTGAATGGTTTTGGTTCACAGCCACCTCTGGAGGTTAACTGGTCCAATGCCCTGCTTCATCAGGACCAGCTGCTCTAGACAGTTGCCCAGGACCTAGTCCAGACAGCCACTGAATATCTCCAAAGTTGAAGACTCCACCATTTTTCTGGACAACCTCTGTCACTACTGGCTCATCCTCACAGTAAAAAAGTGTTTCTGTTGTTCAAATGGAGTCTTCTATGTTTCAGGTTGTGCCCACTGCCTCTGGTCCTGTCACTGGGCACTGCTGAAAAGAGCTCAGTTTCATCCTCTTTTACCTCTCCCTTCCTGTGTTTATACATATGGGTCAGATGCCCCTGAGCCTTCTCCAGGCTGATCAGTTCCAGCTCTCTCAGCCTCTCCTCAGACGTGAGGTTCTCCCATCTCTTAATCATTTCAGTGGCCCTTTGCTGGCCTGTGTCTCCTGTACGGGGGAGGCCAGAACTGAACCCAGAGTGTTAGGTGTGGTGTCACCAGTGCTGAGTAGAGGAGGAGGATCACCTTCTTCAACCTGCTGAAAATATTTTGTCAAACACAGCCCTGGATACAATTTGCCATTTTTTTTAACAAGTGCACATTGCCTGTTCGTCATCCACTTGGCATCCTCTAGTATCCCCAGGTTCCTTCTGCTCAGGTGCAAGGATAAAATTCTCCTTGTTGAACTTCATGAGGCTCCCACTTCTCCAACCTGTTGAGGTCCCTTTGATCCCTCTGAGCCGTCTGGCTCAGGGTACACACCATCCAAGTCATTAATGAAGATGTTGAATCAGACTGAACCTAGTATTGACCCATGGGGTATACTGCTAGGTACTGACATCCAGCTAGACTTTCTGCAGCTGACCACCATCCTCTGGGCCTGGCTATTTAGCCAGTTTTCAATACACCTCAAGATCGAGCTCAAGACCTGAGTAGTTCAAAATAAGTATTCTAATGCTAATTTTTTTTTTTTTTTAGTTCTTCCTTCTAGGAAAAAAAGAAGTTTAAAATTACTCTTACATGAACTTTATCCCAATTCAGTACACATAATAAAGTCTGATCTTAAATTTTCTGAAAACTGACTTTGTTTTCTTCTAGAATATCCTAAAATATTAGTTTTATAAAATGAACTAAGGTCAGGAAGTATGCAAACTGCATATTAACTCCCAGGACACCAGGAGCTGAGATTCATATAATTGGAGAATATCCTTAGAAGGCAGAGTCATAGCATCACTCTAGGGAGGAGAAATGGAAAGTAGCCTTGAACAGATTGTAAATATCAGCACTTTAGCTATTCTTATCTAACTAAACAGTAGTTAAATTCTCTACATGTAATTACTTCTTCCACAAGCCGTGTTTAGAGGAGTCCTTTTCTGAAATTAAGATATTGTTAATCTAATATAGACATTTTTGTTTTGTTTTAGCTGCCATCTTAATTTGCTTTAGTTGCGATGCAACAAATGGCAAGGGATGTTATCACCTATCATAGATAAATTAACTAGTAAGAAATTTAGATCTAACTAAACATTTAGACATTTTAATCAACACTTGGGAAGAATTTTGACATCTTTTTCCATAATAGCAACTTTGGCGCCAAATGCTGTTTGATCCTGGTGGAGCAAATCGCTGGGGGAATGAAGGTGTGGGGTGGAAGGGGCAGGAGGAAGAACAGGAGGAGGACAGACAGTTTTGCATTTCACTACTCCCTAAAGATGGATGTCACAAATTCTGACTTATATTTAAAGGACTGTCTCTGAATTTTACATCATACCTATATGTGAAACTGAGACCAGAACTGCACAAACAGGTGTAGTAAACACAAGACTACAATGTCAAGCTCCTAATTCGGTTTTCATCTTCTGTTCTTATAAATCCTAAAGATGTGTCTGTCCCGTGAGACTTTCAGCAGATTGGGTTGAAATCCTCTCACTTTCTATTTCTATGAGCCTCATAGTCTATATTCTCTTGCTGGAAAAAACCCAACTTTTCGATTTGTAGTAAAAATAAAAAGCCTAATTCCCATCTTGAAGTCAGCCCACAAATAGCATATCACGTAACAACTGATCTTGATCAAGCTGATTTTTATATTTAACTACTATTTTATATTAATTTCCATATTTACTTTTGTGGAAGCACTCATAAAGATTTTTTCATGTTTATAACCAGTTTACAAATTAATTGTGAAGTTAAACTAAATTATTTCTAAATGGTTTTGTTACTTTTCAGCAGAAAACTAAAGTACTGCTTGAATAAGTACTAGGTGGTGCTCAGTAAAATGTAAGCAGGACTAAACTGTTCCTTCTCCTTTCCTGCTATGCTGCTATTATGAAGCCTGCTGCTAGTCCAGGGAAACAGCATCTTGCTTATTTTTTTTTAATTATTTTTTTTTTTCTCAATATTTGGTAATGTTCAGTGAATTTTCAGATGGGAGTGATATGAAAACATTTAAAATTTCCTGGGCAAATTGCAGTTTGCAGGTCTGGATTGCAGAAGAAGCAGAAGCCAAAGGTAAATTTAAAAAGTATGCTTAGTGTAATAGTAAAAAGTTAACCTAGTGAAATGAGTTCTCTCTTTTCTTCTGTAAATAATAATAAAAGAAGATAGGAAGAATTAATTCAATACCGGAAATCTTGCTTCCACTTCTTGTATGTATTTCAGTTTAAGTAAAAATAAAAGTGGATTTCTTTTTCATTTCACCTATTAACAGCTACATTTTTTATGCTTGCTTTCTTATAAGAAATGAGCTTATATGTCACATATCTGAGGCATTCCCCTGATGACAAAACGTTAGAAAGATTCTGGGGAGGGGAGTCAGTATTTTTGCTCTGTGACTGCCAGCATTTAGGAAATTAGTGTTTACTTTCACACCCAATAAGCCCTAACAATACAGTAAATCTCTGTTTATACAGCTAAAAATATATGCACACATTAGTAGGAGCTCTTCTATTTTTCTCTGTCGGTAGGAAGTAAGAAGGCAGTTTGACTGCAGAGGTCAACCAATGGATAAAGAAAGAGTGAAAGGGACTATAGATAAGAGAACAATCTCTTAACTGAATCAGTTCAAGCCTATTAAAACTTCCAGTTTTTCTACAGGTAATATGCCAAGATTTGTGACCATTCTACTTAAAATACAGCAACAGGACTGAGTCTGTATGTATTTTTGGGCTAATAAGGTAAGTGAACTTTCTCCCAGAGTTTTCTATGGTATTTGCTATGGAAAATTCTGGCTCCATTGTCTTTTTCTGTGAAATACTAGAATATTTTTAAAAGTATGAAGTCATTCAGGTTTTTACACTAGAAAAAACAAGAGAGGCTTGTTTGTTTTAAAGAATGGTATTTGGCTCAAATTCAGTTGGCTTTCATGAAAAATAGAAAAACAAACAAACAAACAAACAAACAAAACTGGTAAAGAAAACAACAAACTTTATATACTAGTAAAAATCCCAGACTAAAGGGAGAAAAAATAAAATAGTCTTCTAGTTCCAGCTGTCTAGCTAGATTTTGCAGCAGAGGAAACATTTTACGGATTTCAAGGTTTACTAGGCTTCTGGTTCAAATATGAGAGGTCAGCAGAGGCCAGATGAAGACCCAGGCTGGAATCTGCAAGAATTTCTACCGAAGTGAGAGACAAACTGCTGGATTCTTTTGCGGCTGCCGTGTCAAAAGCAGATGAACATGAAGCTACCTTTCTCAACAGAAGGAGGACAGTGATATCAAAAAGTCAGTGTTCTTTACCTCTGACCTCTCCTCATGATTTATTGAACAAAAAAGCAGATGGATATTAATCAGAATTAATATCTGTACCTAGCAAACAGGGAATAACAGTCCACTAATAATGGGTTGCCATTGTGCTGCTTACTGTGTTAAGGCAACTTCATACATTTAACTAAGTAAATGCTTTAACTCACAAGCTTTAGTTGAGTTCTAATTTAATTCATCTGGGAAAAGTACAAATGGTAGCAATTGTGGATGATAAACGTAAAATAGAAAAGACTAAAAAGAAAATAAAGACAAAGTCCTACAGAGTTTTACATTATACCTCATTCCAAGGTTTGAAATTAGTTGGTCCTGACTTTACTTAGTAAGATAATATCTAGCTTCAAGCCTGACTTTGGGTGAACTCTGCTGATGAATGGAAAAGGCTGTTTTTCACCAGGAAATTGTCTGAAAACAATCTGTTTCTGAGAGCAACTGAGAAGTGAGCAGAAAAGAAAAAGAAACAGAGTCATCTGAGATGTTTCCCCATGTGATTTATTGCACTGAATAACACATAAAAATAGGATTCTAATTTTTAGAATGTAAGGATTGTAATAAATGACTTTTAGACAAAGAAAGTTTTCTTTTCTGTGATATTTTTTCCATTATTGTCCATCTGTCTTTTCACGTTATAAGCTCTAGGGGTAAGTTCTGTGCATTCTTATATATTTGTAAAGCACTTGGCACTCTCTCTGTACTTAATGCAAACACTAAAAGCCAACACAGTATAAAATATTAGCTCTTCAGTTATATTAAATCAGAATGGTTCACTTAACTCCTCTCTCCTTTCTGTGAAGGGTACCAATTAAAGTAGCCTGTAAAAAAAAAAAAAAAAAAAAAAAAAGAAAAGGTAATGTATTAAATGATGGGTGTTTAGTATCATCAAGACTAGTTTTACACCAGTGAATTTTCTGTTTCACAGTGACATTCTTCATGTAACTGAGATTAGAATCAAGGTGGCAACAAAAAATGAACCGAGAGAGGCCAGTCATATTGTAGGATGTTTCTTTCCATGATAATTCCTCATAATTTGCCAGAAGCAAAGAACATGTCACACCGGTGTCCCTTCCTGGCTTCAGCTAGCCTGAAAATATAGAGAGACTGAAGAAAATGTTTCCTTATAGAGCTGTTGGTTTTGTTTATTTTTTTTATGGTACTGTTTGAGCATAAACCTAACAATAAAGAGTTTGAACTAAATAAAAAACTAAAAGGAAGGGAAAAAGAAGGAAAAATTAAAAAAAAAAAAAAAAAGAGTGAGAGACAAGGGGAGTGGGGGAAGTCTACATCCTCCTTCCTCCCAAGAGGAGGAAAATTCTGTTGAGTTCCCTTCCAGGCTTCCAGTGAGGTGAATATGCAGGTATGGTCTTGACAGCTTCTCAGAGCTCTTATTTTTAGAAAGAGTGAGTCACGCCCATCTTCTGAAAAAGCAAATTATTTAAAAATACTCTTGGTTTCTGAAAACCACTATTCTTCTTGCATATTTTAAGGGTATATTAATTGCCTACAGATAAAGATATATTAATCACCTACTGATAAACTCTTCTTTAAAAATGTTAAGTTCCGATAGCAAGCACTTGAAGTTAATTAAGAACTTGGGATAATTGAGAAATGTAGGGCACATCCACATACCCTTCACATAAGGTTATTCAAACTAGTCCCGAAAGAGAGGATATGTGTATGCCACAGTGCTATGTCACACATGTATACTAGCTCATGTATGGGAAGCAGTATAGCTATGTGAATAAGGTATTTGCACTGGGACTAATTAGGTCATGTCACTTTCATATTGTGATTGTTTCTAGTTTTGGAGCCAGCTGGGTATCTTTTCACAGTGCAATATTGTTCACTACTATAGATATATCCTTAAAACCGTTGTGTGTGCTCCCTCACCCCGTGCACTGAATGAATTAGGATTCCAGTTGAAAAATAGCACAGAGTTGTTCATAAGCCCTCATATATTTCAGTATTCTCTATTTGGAGTTTTCTAACTTGAAAAGTTTGATTTTTGCCATCTGATTTTTGGAGAAAGGCAGAAACTGAAGCATATTTTTATGTTTGTGACAGGCCTCCATTCTGTGCTCTAACACGTATTTGAACTACAACCTTCACAGCTGAGGCTGCTATTCCTTGTAGTAGGAGACAATTATTATCTCAGTTGGGAATAGACAAATCAATCATGTTTGATCATGTGGTTTGGAGGGACCTCAGCACAGGCTGACTTTCTTTCTTCAACTTTTTACCACGGATGTTTTTTGGCCACATGTGAGTTAAAAATTATTTGGATTTCTTTGGTGAGAGGAAAAACTGCAAGACCCTTTATGGCTTTTGAAAGAGCAAAATTTAGCACATTTTATTCTGAATACCATTTTTTTTTTCCAGAAGAAAGGTAAAAGTGGTAATGTAGTAGAAGACACATAGTTGAGCTATGACTGGTAGAAGGCAGTGTATATAGCATTGCTTCTTAAACATACGTGCTGCTGATCTTAGAAAGTCATTGAAACAATTATCCATGTTTAATTAGACCTGGAGCACTTTGAGCAAGTTACATGTTTTTCTGATATATTACTGCAGTGCCTGAATGTTTTTGCTTACAGAGCCTACTACTCATTGCAGCAACAGATGTGACAAAAAAAATAATGAATATACTAGTTAAAATACTACACAGGAATAATGAAAATTGTGTTCAGATGAGAAATTCATGGGTACTGTGCAAGCTTTTTCCCACCCTCCAGTTTAGAATTTTACCCCTCTCGAAGTTTCTTAAAGAAAAAGATAAAAATATTTTTCCATACATATGCATTTCCTTTTTACAGAGTTAGCATGAAACACTGAATTTTTGTATCTCCCATGATTGAAGTATGAGTAATTGCACATATAATTGAACTGCCAGATATAATTTCTCTGATTAGGAATGTACAGATTTCAGTTTGGTTTTCTAGCTTGAAACTGATCTAACATCATAGATTTAGGTATGTTAATATGATCTAGTGAGATAGATTTCCACTGGTTTCTTTGTGCAAAATAAAGTCAAGCAATTCACAAACACTTAATTCTATTACAGATTAATTCCATTAAAATGTTGTCATGGTTCTGAAGTGATAAATGTGACAGCAGTGAGGTTATTCATGCTGGGATACACTGAATTTTACAAGTCACATCTTTGAGGGCAGATCTTTCAGATGGGGAGATCTTGCCTGGATGTGGGCTGCAATCACACAAAGGACATACAGTTTCAGGAAACTGGAACCAATCTATTCAGTATTAAATTGCCAGGGTGTCTGACTACACATTAAAGCTGTCAGCAAGCTATGGAAACATTAGAAAAGACAGTAGCAAAACCACTGCTTACTTTGTCCTGAATCTGAACTCATCTTTAGCAATTATTTGCATCACTCTTGACCTCTACTTGCGATGCAGACTTCATGACTTAAAGGCTTTTTCTCAAAGTCATCATTTTCATCATTCTTGGATGGCTTGTTTAGCCCCTGTTTCACGAGGCACATCAAGGGAAAACTCAAGATTCATGGTACAACACTCACATCACCCCAGACCTCTGCAGGAGCAGCAAGGGAGGATCAAAGGAATTTAGCAAAAAACAAAACAAAACAAAACAAACCTAGAAATGAGGTACCCAGTGCAACATGAGACTTAACCAGTTATCTTTATTACCTTAAACTCCACAGGCTGAGAAGTAAAATAATTATTTTAGTAAAAAATTCCCTTTGTAATTCCTGCTTTCTAAGGGAGATGTCACAAGGCAAAAGAGTGAAGGAAGGGCCACTGGATCTCTTAAATTAACCTAGAAAGTGAAACATAACACCCCTGTCACAACAAACAGTAAAACTTTCCAGTATATTTCAGACCTACTAGAAAGGCCGTGAGAGACGTTACTGAAATTAGAAATACTGTATTTGCTGAATTGAGGGGTAACAACATTCAGGTTTTTCCACAACACATATATTCTTCTAAGGACAACCAATACTAGAAGCATATAGACTCTGGAAAGGATACTTGCAAATAGGTTTAATTAACCTAATATCCTTCCAATCCATCAACTAAATGGCTCAAGTATTTTCAGTATACCAAATGTAAATAAGTGAGACAGGGTTCATCAGTTCAACATATTGCTTTGTTGTCTGTGAAGTTGCACTGATTTTCCAATTGGAGCAATTATAGTATTGTCATATCTTTAATAAATATTTTTATTAATTTTTGCAGCATATAAATACACAAAAGTCATAAATATGAACAAATAGCACAAAAAGAGAATACTGAAGAAAATGCAAATGATATTGGCTTATAATACCAACAATAGCCTGCATTCCTAGACCATTTTCCATTCATTTTTCTCCAAACATCCTACAAATATTAGCTGTTTTCAAGACTCCTGTGAGAAAAGGAAGCATTAGCATCTCCATGTAAACTGGCTTCAATTATTTAAGTCCCTGCTAATTTGCAATACCTGTTTGGAGAAGGTGATGGCTAAAGGAGGAATGGACTACTAATATAAAATTCTGAACAAACACTAATAAAAAGATCCTTTTTTTTTTTCTTAATGATACCCTTGGGTATTTGGACAGAAGATAATTTCATCTTAAGTGTATGTTAGGAAAAGAATATATTCCAGGGACGCTAATTTTGAGTCCCATCTTCCATCCAACAAATCGCCCTGTCCTTGTGTTCTTGTTAGGGTTTCAGTAACTGCTTGGTACCAGTAGGTCAAATTCTGCTATTCGCCTTCCAAACATGACACTTTATCCCTTGAGGACAACCACTGTTTGCACTCTTGATCACTCTGTGGTATTTGTAGTAGAGCAACTCATCCAAGAAAGCTCTTCCTGTAGTAAGTCCTGCGAAAGCCTCATTCTGCCACCATGAATGAGACGTTGTTCTCACCCTGTCTTTTCAGATTCTATAGAAATTTTCCACCTCTTCTTTATATTAGGTTTTAACACTATATTAAAAAGAATATGAATAAAAAAAAAAAAAAAGAATGTGAATGCCTTTAAGATCAATTGGTTTTAGTTCTATTCATTGGAAAAGAAAGAGTAAAAAGAAAA
>JANIJG010022315.1:43306-57556 GCA_024611175.1 Megaceryle torquata
ACGGGGTATATATATATATATATATAGGGGTTTTTTTAGCATTGCAATGGTTTGGTGATGGGGGGAGTTTATTTTGCCCTACCTTTGCAGGTATTTGGATAACTGGTTAACCTTTTGTAGGAGACCATTATTTCTCTCTCAGATTTCTTTTTATATTTATAAACCTCTATATAGATAAATAGTTCTAGGAGACACAGTTATTAACCATAATTCCTCACTTTATGAACTAGTGCATCTGAATTTTATTTAAGATAAAATGCCTGCACATTTGTGTAATTTTGTTACTTGAGGTCAGACTTTTCACAGATAATTAGCCTTTTACACACTGTGAAATCAACCTGCACTGGTTATTTGGCTAGACTCTTTGCTTCTGTTCTTTATTTCCCAGAAGGTTAACGTGCTGAAAATCTAGCTGCAAGCACATAGTACTGTCTCTTTGTGTTGCTAATTATCCCGTTGCATAATTATTAATATCAGGAGCAGGAAGAGGAAACAAGCACACCAAATAGTCGTGAATGCTAGTGTTCTGGCAGGAAGCTAGTCCTGCATTAATAAAATGTGCCTGTGCCAATATCACAGAAGATAGGAGCGTTCCTTGTTAAGGATCATTTATTAACTGAGATCATCTTTTAGTTCGCCTTGGGGTAATGACTAATGTCAATGGCAAATTTCACAGTTGTCTAGAGAAATGAATTAAATTTGTAATAAAAAGCCCTTCGGCTTGTTGTACATGTTCATTTATTGGAGTAGTTGAACTAGGAGAACTGTAAGGCAACCAAGAACATTGGCTTAATTTTCCTTACATATAATAGTGACCTTTAGCTTCATATTGAAAAAGTTACCTATTATAGACTGGTAAATTAAATGAGAAGTTCCTCTAATGCAAAATAAACTAAGTGACTGAGCTCAGTTAAACGGCCCTTGAGCTTATGAGTTTTTTGACAGAAACAAATTCTTTTTTTTTTCTACATCTGTTCTGCACAAGCCTTCTGAAGGTGGTTTGGTGTCTATTCAGTCAGATAAAACAACACAAAGCGCGATGCTAAGAAGTATATAGAAGCCCATCCTGAAGGATACCAGGGTGACTGCAAACTTGGGATAGTACGGTGACATTTTGCTTATTCAAAGTGTGGTTTTGTTTGAAAACTTTCAAATGCTCTCTTATGTCTCCTTCTCTGTAAACTCAAAGCAACCTGCATCAATTTATAAAAGGGTGGGTTGTTTTGTTTATAATGTACCTGTGCATTAAAAACCAGAAGTAAGTCTTTATACATTGTTACTGCAGAGAATAAATACGAAATTGACAGGAAAATATCAAAATATAGGGAGAAATGGCACGCACTGCAACACAGATGGAAAGAGAATTGAAATCATCCCCTGCTCCTAGGTCAAAGGACAAGAGAGTTTCTGATTTCAGGGTATATATTTTAGTCTTGGGAAAGGAAATAATCCCTGTCCCACCAGCAATTTAATACAGATTGTATTTAATTTTACTGTGGTAGGTTTCTCTTTCTCAAAGATACACCACAACTTACTGAGCACAAGAAAAATGTGGGGGAAAACTCAGCAGACAGCAACAGAAAAATCCTACAGCTGTTGAAAGAAAATGGAAGTGAGAATGTATTTACTTTGTCATCAACACCTAGCTGATGGCAGGATGTGCTTATATGGTGAGCCCCCAAATCATACTAAGTGCCTGGAAAATGGTCAGAATGAATACAAGACTCCTGTCTTACTCTGCAGGTTTGTTAAAGTTCAGTTTCAGTGCCAATGTTTTCTAAACCACTTTTGTGTTGCATATAAATTCTTTATTTCATTCTCTGCAGTAGGTACGTTTGTGTGATCTAGTGGGGAAAAAAAAAAAAAAAGACAACAAAAAACCCCCAACTTGTGCTTATTTCCATCAAATTTAGTATGACAGGCAACTAACTCATTTACTCTGAAGGATCCTGATGTTCTGAAAGTTTTGTAGATGTGAAATTCTCTGCAGTACACAATAATAAAAATAACTTTTGGAAGTTGGGTGAGAAGCTGCATATTTTAATGGATATTTTCCTCATAAAATATATTTTTTATTAGTTTGCCAGATGAATAAAGGGACGTTGTTACTATAACTGACCAGGGTTAGCAAGAAAATTGGAATGACTAGTAAAATGAAAATGCAAATGTCAATACCAATACTTAACAGCTCCCAGGGCAAACCATAGGTTAAGAGCGATATGAACACAGAAAGTTTTTAAGGAATTTTGTCAACTCTTGTCTACATTATTACTGTGCATCCAAATCAAGAATGCGTTATTTCAAAAGTAAAATTAGACTGTGCAGAAAAAAAAAAAAAAAAAAAAAAAAAAAAAAGAAAATAAAAAGATATAGTCAAGTGTAATATCCAGAAATTCTAATATATCCACAGGGAGTCAGTGTTGCCGGGGGTCTTTTTTGCACCAGTCGGTTAATGGACCCAAACTAGGGAGGCAGAAAATAGGGAGTTAAATGCAGAGGTACAAAGCTGCTAATGGTTACTGTTTATTTTTTCTGACAGAGAAGGTCAACTTTAATTTTGTATCTGTCACATGCCTGAATTCTAATGTATCATGTTAGCAGCTTTTAAGAATATTCCAGAGATGGTTACCAGAAGATAATGCAGAAATGAAGTATGGTGGTTTTCACAAGTGGGGGAGGGAAACGGTAGGCTTACATTGTCCTTCGGTGTAAATCGTTGCTAAGTTTAGCGAGACAACTGTCTTTCTTTAAAGTTCAGGTTAATGTTCATTGTGCAGACAGGATGATAAATAATTGCCAAAAAAAATGTTCATCTGACTGGCTCTGAGTAAAAAGATTGATCTAAAAGTTGATCTTTTGCTTTATTTTTAAATCCAGAAAAATATTTTAGAATATCTTTTTCTTAAGCAGTAGAAAAAGGATTTTGTTTACCCATATGTACTCATGTTGCATTTTCTCACTAGCAAGAATGTACAGTAGCAAAAGACTTTCATTTCAGAAAGGCTCTTCTAAAATCCAGCCACAGAAAGTTGTGACTATGGTAAGCAAGCCCTGTGTTTTTAAAATAAATATTCTAATGCCTGCTCAGAATGTGGGCATGAGTATGTATAAAAAGTGTGGTTTACATTCAGTTTTCAGTATGTTGACTTAACAGGGGATTTTTTAATGAAAAAAAAAAAAAAAAACCAAAAAACCAAAACTAGAATCTGACCTAATCATGACCAAAAACACTGCTAATGTTGGAGGTGATAAAGACAGTGACTGTATATAGGTATTTGCAAATTTAAATAGAGTTCTATAAAGAGAATTAAGATTTGTCTGTACATTTCAGGAAAAGGAAAATACGTTCCACCTAATTTTCCTTCACAAGTTTGTTTTGTTTTGTTTTGTTTTCTGGGAGGTTTATGACTGATAATATAAAATACGTTTTAAAAAACTCATCCAAACAAATGTCCTTGCAGCCAGGAATATGAAAGTGTGTTACTGTACTGCAATTAAATTAAATAATTGAATATGCATTTCCTTAGAATTAAAGCACTATCCTCAACATTTACAAAATTAGTACCTTGAGAACCTGCAGCACGTGTCAAACTGTTTCAGAAATTTTGGACTGAGGAATATCTGAAATTTAGGCTATTCTTAAACAAGTTGGACAGATACAGATTTAAGTAGTTAAGTTTGAAAGAGCTGGCTTACATCTCAGCTTTTGTGTTATTTTCTTTTTTTTTTTTTGCAATTCTGTTAGTTACCTTTAGGAAAAGAACTTCAGTCTATGCTCCATAACCTTTCCGTTTCCTTAAACTAAATTTAGTATTTTCTATCAAGAAGTATTTTCTTTTCTGCATTTTTTTTTAATTATTTTTCCCTTTTCTTTGTAAACTGTAGTATTTACTTTTCACAGCCTTAGCTGACCAAGAAGTAAAGCAGCATGGGAGGAATAAAGCAGATATAGGTGGGGTTCTCTGAAACAGATTCATTTTCTCTGTGTGCATTTCTCTGCTGTGGAATAGACTTTATGCTTATTCACATAGAGGGAGTTTAGAAATGTTTTTAGAAAATGCAGATGTGCAAAGCATTCTTAATAAGGATGGGAAAAGAGTTTGCACTCCCCTTTTAACCACTCTCTCACCTCAGCCCTTTTCAGCATGTAACCTTATTCTCTGTGGGATTACTTGGATGAAAACCAATTAGAGAACTGCTCACACAATATAAATGCATACAGATTAGTACAGATTGAACAGTACCAATGCCAACTAATCATACAGTATATAAAGTCCTAAACAATATAGATATTAAGGAATGATGGGGAAATGGACTCACATTGTTATAGAACTGAGCACAAAATGGAAGCAGCATAAAACTGTTTATTTAAATAATAAATAAAGTATAGGTTTTCTCTTCCCCCTTCCTTCTTTTTTTCCCTTTGTGGCAATCTGCCCATAGAAAAACTAAATATACCAAAGAAAAGTCAGCCTACATGTTTTCCTGGGCATTGCCCATGCCTTCATGGTAACATTACTTCATTGTTGTTTCCCATCCTTTAACTACCTGTCCCTTCAATAACCTCAAATGCAGCATTTATTCTCCATCTGGGACAAGAATGGGAGAATAGTCCCCTCTGAGGAAGATGCTGATGTCACTTTAAAGGTGTCTGGGGTGTCTGGAAGGGACAAACAGAGGCTGTGAATATAACTGAGTTGTTTTAATGCATGGACCCCAAGAACTGTGCAAGCTGAAGGGTTTGTTTCACTGAGTGAAGCCTGCAAGAGGACGACTGCAGAACCATGAGATCAGACATCAGTTCTCTTTGTGTTGGTGTTGTCAATTCCTGACATTCCATGGAGGATATTTTGAGGAAAATATAGTACTTTCTTCTCTTCACTCCTGTTGCCCAGCAATGGAAATGGAATGATAAAAAAATCCTAGACTCCTTCAGGTTTCATGCTCTCTTCATGTCTTGTTCTGCTGTGCCTACAGCTTTGGTCCTGTGATTTTGTGGGGGTTTTTTGGGTTTGTTTTTATTTTTGTTTGGCTTGGTTTTTGTTTTGTTTTGTTTTGGGTTTTGTGTTGTTCTTTGTTTGGTTGGTTGTTTTTTTGTTTGTTTCTTTCTTTTTTTTTACCTTTTCCCTGCTTTTTCCATTATTATTAACAGGAAAGAACTAGGCTTTCTAATAAGCAATAAACTCTTCCTACCTCCCTCCTCTGATGTTTCTTTGTTATATGCAATCACTGTGAAACATTCTGACTTTTTAACATAATATCACAGACCATTTTCAGGCAGTTCCTAATTAGAGTCATGTGAGGTACACATTATTTACTTTAATATTTAATATTTAATAAAGGGCTTTTTAATCCTTGAAAACTCTTTTGGCAATAGTCTTGAAATAATATACTAGAATTTTGAGTGGCCTATTTCATTCTCCTGGGCAATTGTCTGACTGATCTCTTAGCAGCTGAACTAAATTGTCCACTGCTATTATGGCAAGTAAGAAGTCTTATCTAGATATAGCTACAAGCCAAAAGTGAAAGATAAAAACACGCATAAAAGAACTGAGTCATGCTCAACCAAACCTCAAGACAACTAAAAGAAATTAAATAGTTTGAAGGAGAGATTGGTGTACACATTGGTCTTCTCCAGAACAGATGTCATTTTTAGACCAGCAGTGATTATGCATTGAATTTTATTCTGGAAGTGTTTACTATAGCATTCAGGAAAAAAAAAAAAAAAAAAAAAAAAGGGATAATTACTGTAGTAGCTCCCTGTACTATATGGTGTCTGTTTGTCTCTAGCTTCAAAGAAGAGAGAAATCTCTGCTACCATGGTTATTACATAATTTCAGCTGGATTTCTGTGCTCCAGTTTTAATAGAGATGTGCATGATCTCAAATGTCTGCATTCATTAAGCTCTAACTGCTTAGTTCTGTAGCTGATACCCAGAACCCAATCCTGACATGTGTGCACAGGTACCAATTATGTCTGAACAGAAGTACTGGATAGGCCCTTGTGCATGTGACTCTCTCATTGGATGGTGTCTAGATGCCATCATTTCCTTAGCTGGAGTATACTAGTAATGATTCCCCTTTCATGAGAGAAAGTCATTTTAGCAGTGATGGAGAGAGAGAGAGCAACAGCCGGTGGAGAGCCTTGTACCTAAGCAGTGTGATTTTTAGTGCCACAGAGCAGAGGGCAGCAGGGACCCACCATCTAGGTTTGCTCTAGACCTACAGGCTTTGGGACTTAACTGCTTCCTTCGTTGAACTTTTCATTTCTGATCTTAAATGACAGTATACGTTAGTAAATATGAGGACCTATGCTGGGGCTTCTGGATTTTGCCTGGGGATGGGGGTTATTACGTAGAATTCTCTATATACATAGAATCATAAAATCGTAAAATCATAGAATTTTTCTGGTTGGAGGAGACCTTTAAGTTCAGCAAGTCCAGCCATTAACACAGCACTGCCAGATCACCACCGAACCGTGTCCCCACCACATCTATGTGTTTTCAATACCTCCAGGGATGGTGACTCCACCGCTTCCCTGGGCAGTCTGTTCCAGTGTCTGACAACCCTTTCTGTGAAGAAATTTTTCCAAATGTCCAGTCTAAACCTCCCCCAGTGCAACTTGAAGCCATTTCCACTTGTCCTATTTGCTTGCTACATAGGAGAACAGACTGACTCGCACCCTGCTACAACCTCCTTTCATGCCATGTCTCAGTGAATTTGAAGGAGTAGTGACCTTTACCACCAGAAATTCAGGCCTGATTATTTTAAATTTAAGAAGGAGTAACTTCTTACTACTAATATGAATAATTTCTCAGATCTTCCAGAATATTTATTTTTCCTCGAACACCTTTTATTGCTGTTGCCTCATTACTCCCCAGCCCACCTTGGTCTCACTTTAAGAAGGAACCAGCTTCCCCCGTTGCATTGATATGGAATGTCAAAATCTGACCCTCCCGAAAAGACAAAACTGTGCTTGTTCAGTTCATCTGAATGTTTATGGCACATGAGGACATATTATTATTTACCATAATAACCAACAATGCAGATGTGAAGTTTTCACTTAGAGTACTTTGCCACATCACCTATTATACCAAGTTAAATGAAGCATATTTTGAAAGGAATTATTCCCATCTATAACAAGCAGGACTATATTCTTCAGATGATCACTTAAGATTTATTTTATTTTGCTTTCTGTCTTAGATTTGTCAAGGACCAGTCAGAGAACTGAGGCATCACAAATCTGAAGGTTTTAAAATAGAGGAAAACCTATTAGGACATCAACTCCACCCTTCTGCTAGGAGAGATTTGTTACTGGCAGCATAGTCTGACGTGCTTTGTCCAGTCCAATTTTTAATGACAGTTGCTCTTGTCTAGAAATTCTGGCAGGAGAAGTGATGTTTTAGAGAAAAAAAAAAAAATATCAGTGGACAAAGACTACTAACACAGGAAATTATATGGGGGGTTAGAGGTTTTATGTGAATTTTCTGCAGTATCAGAAAGCACTTTTGCAGAACCAGTGAAGAAAATCTGAGCCAGCTGAGGGAAGATGCCCACAGATTTTGAGCATAACCATAAATGATAGCAGAGCATTGATTTTTTAATAACAATTTTTATGTTGTTGTAAAAAAATGTATTGGTAGAAAAAAAGAAAAAAAGAAAAAAGAAAAAAAGTAAAGGATGGAGGGCTGCATTTGAGTGGACAAAAGAGCAAATTGTCTTCCAAGGGTAACAGAAGTGCAGTGCAACACTATTTCTGTTGCAAGTACGGGAGGGTGTAAGAAAGCAGCATTCTGCTTACTGATTCATCTCAAAAAGCATGCTGCATCCTGAAAACCTGCCAGAACTAACAGGACATCATAGGTGAATTCCTGTTCCCAAAGAAGTAGGCAAGGATCTTACCATTGACTTCCTTGGGGTTAGGATTTCACACAATAGTTGAAATTTCTGTTGTGCAGTGCAGAGCCAAGCAGTAGCTGGAACTTCTACTCATGAATATGCATGCACGGTGCCGTACTGGGAAGCGAAATGAGGGCTTCAAAGAAACCAGGAGAAGTCAATGTCTGGGATGCTTTCTGTACCATCTCCTGACCGGGTCTCATTTCTGCTAGGCTGATACTAATCCTAGACATTTCTTATGAGTTTGCATTCCAGAGAATAATAACCTACCTGAAAGACTGTATTTTCTCTAATTCCTTTTTAATATCCTGTTCATGTTCCTGAGTGTGTAAGTAAGTAATTGATATGTTATTGTTATGCTTAGACTTCAGGGGTATTTTTGAATGCTATCTTTAAAGAAGTAGTGTCAGAGCATCATGTGAATTGTAAAGGAAAGGAATACCATAGCTGACTACCTCCTGTGACCAATAAAGCTCTGTGCCACGCTCTTTCAGACTTCACTCTGTCATTGATACTGTCAGTTCCAGGCTTCCTGCTGGTCATAGTTACGATCCTAGGCAGTGGAGAAGGAGAGGCAAAGCTGCCCTCCAAATAGTAGAGATCTTACTCGGTGAGGATCCTGAAGATCAGGCTGAAGACCCTGAAATGGATTAGTGGTCTTTGCTTCAGTAAATGTGAATTTTTTTTTTTTTTTTGGTACTATTTGGAGCACCTGCATATGCCCTGGATACTTTTGTAACAGCTACCTCAGCAATAAATTTCATTGAGATCATTCTCATCCCTAGTTTTAATAATTCAGATTTAATATGGAAGGAATTATAAATATGGCCTTCTAGTCAAATCATGAATATAGCATATATATTCATGAAAAACTCACATTTTCTATAGCTTGTCCACCCTCCAATACTAGCAAATTCAAATTAAAGAAAAAAAATACTGTTAGAAACAGTAGAAATCATGTATTTCTGAGTATAAAGCGTTATGGAGGGCAACAACTTGATATAATTTTGCTTCATCATTTTACCATTCTCAAAAATCTACAGATTCCTTTTTTTTTTTTACTTATTATATTCACCACGTCAAAAGATAAAAAGTTATTGTCCATTTTTTATGTTTCTGGTACCCGGGGAGCCATTAAATAGAGGATTTTTATTTTAAAAAACTCAAAAGTGGAAAATATATATCAAAAGACATACTATCCTTTAACAATTGAGCAAAATTAATTTAAAGTCCAAGAAATTCTCAACAAAGATTTGTCATTCATGGTAAATTTCTGCCTCCTTTATGCATTTTTCACTCATCTGACAGAAAATTTCTTTACCAGTTTTAGTCACCCATTACCTTTCCCTGTCCAACTGTTCAGGTGGACACAGCACTGCTACAGGGAAACCTGTATATATATATATATATATAAAACCCCAAACCCAGTCTTGTTATATAACTTTCTTAATAAATGTTAGAAAGAAAGAGACACCACCTTTGTCACTTGTCCTGCTCATCGCAATGCAGCTGCTAGGCTTGTGGGGTGGACACCAAGGAACAGGATGTCCCTTTAACATAGTTCACCAGTTGCTCTCTACTGGGAATTTAGGGCGGCTTCCTTAAGAACAGTTTACAATATAGATATGAATTAGGTCCCTCATGTAGCTCAGCAGGTTTCTACCCCAAAGTCATTAGGAGAATTATGGAAAGAATAGTAGCTGGCTAGATCTTGTTCTTACTGAAGTTTGCTGCTGGAGATTGTAGCCTTGTAAATGTCCATACTGCAGGAGAAACACTATGGGTGAGCCTGTGTCTGAGGGCAGAATGGAAACACTGCTGGTAGGATTCAGCTGGCCTTAATTCAAGTCATTGCTCCCAAATGTCCAGTTATGGCCACCTACTGATCCTAGTCCAGCTGGCAGCATGTGCATATAAAAGTCTCCGTGGAGATAAACAGCAATTAAATCACAGAGAGAGAGAAAGCAATTGCTGTTGAAGAAGCTAATACTGGGAAATACCATGAAACCAAGTTTCTACTGCATGCATAACATAATTTCTTATAGGATTCAAGCTGCCTGCACCAAAGTAGAAAACACTGATTGCTTAAGCATATTGGAGGGAGTTAGAGCTGGATATGATTTACACTGTTCAAGGCCACAGTGCCTGTGCTACTGTGATGGAAAGACATATGGTGCTTGCCTGAAGCAAAGCGAATACAAGCAGAGGTCAGTCTTGCACTGGTGAATAGTATCTTGTATGTGGATATGCAGTGCTACTGGAATTCAGCAGTGGCTAGCACAGCTTGTTTTTCTATTGTGGACATTGTAGAACTGGGGTTGCAAGATGAAACTGTGCTTATCACCAGAGATGTTACCCTGAAAAATGTATTTGTCTGCAGCAATGATAGTATAATTTCTGTCATGGGAGCCTTGTGTCTTTGTTAAGAATTTTCATTTCACCAAAATACGATTCTATTAGACACTGCATTCTTGTGGTATTTAAAGGAAATAGAGTGGGTTAATACTCAGGAAATTCCTGCTTAGAGAATGGAATTTACTATTTTGGATATTTACATTGAAGTATTTTTTCTTATATAAAAATGTCTGTGAAGAAAAAAAACATCCCGGAGTGAAATGTTATTTACCTATGTAGTGGATTTTTACAGGAATTTTGTTTTCAGCTACTTTGACTCACCAACCCTTTCTGTTGGTTAGCTTTTGGATTTTGTTAAAAATCAGAATTTTTATTTCTCGTGCACTAAGTTTAACTCACATAAAGCTAGTAAATGGTAATTTAGTTTCCATCCTGATACAGTAAAAAATAACCTCTTCGTATTAAGATGACTTTGCTTTTTTGTAAAGATGTGGCATGCAGGTCAAAATCAATATGTATCCAAGTCCTTTGTGGCAAGAAAAGATGGATAAAATGCTTTGAGACAAAATTTTAAAAACAAACACTGTAATTAGCTTTTATTTAGTCTTTTTTTTTAAGACAATGATTTTCATTTCATATGGAAATGTAGATTTCTTCAGAGTAATTTCATGTTCTTTTTGGTTTAAAGCAACTTTTTTCCTTTGATTACTGAAATATGCAGTTCTCTCTATTTAACACGTAATACCAAATCAACATACTTCCCCCTTCTCTCTTTTTTTTTTTTTTTTTTTGCTGATGACAGTCAGCAGAAATCATGTTCCAAAGTGCCCTGAGAACAAGGGCATTGATCTCAAGTGAGACTCTTGTGCCACCTTCCCCTTGTCACTTTCAGCTGTAATTTGTTAAGATATCAGCTCTAAATTATTAAACACTTTATAAGTATAAATAATTCAGCAGTCAACAAATAAAGTGACAGCCCATTAATCAGTTTCCGTACATGTACATAGGTGGCATGCTGTGGTCTGTGCTGGGGTATGAATTCTGCTGAGGTCTGTGTGCTTTTCAGCAGTGCTGCTGCTTCTCACCTTAGGAAAAGGCTTGCATCTGTCTCGTAGGTTTCTCATTTGTTTGCATAAGATCAAAAAAGTTTTTCCTAAACTCCAGGGCATGGTCTGCAGCAAACTTTGAGGCTTCTCTTGTATGGGACCACATCCATCGCCTTTCCTTCTGGCCTGGGTTTAAATCTTCCAAAGGCCAGCCCAGCTGGCTGACCAGAAATCAGAGAGCATGCCTGTAAGTGGACATACTACAAAATGACACAATCCTCCTGACATCAGGGCTACCTCTTTGCTATTTCAGGCATCACCTGAATGAGAGAAGCAGAGTGGGAATCAGACTGAGATGCCTGTACACCTCCCATAAGGTCAGGACCCATCCCTTCCTCACCATTTCTGCAAACTTCTTGTTACACGCAAGCAGCATATATCAATGAAAGGCTGTTGTTAGAACACTGTATATTCCAAATGCAAAGTTTTCTTAGGGTTTGTCGGTACAAAGAAGGCCAATTTCGTGCTCCCAAAATTCTACCAAGAAGCAATCAGTGCACACAAATGTACTTTCTTCCACACAAAGTGAAAAAAAAATGCCCTTGGACATCGTTATCCATATCTGCTATGATTATTCTTGGTAAATCTGTGTATAAGGAGTATGCACTGCACTTACCCATGCTGATATTTAAATATATATATATATATATCTTTAGAAAGTATTTAAAGAAATGCTGTGAGGATTTTTGTGTTTTTACATCACCATACAGCAAACATAAATGTACAGCGATCGCTTTTAAGCCTTCATTTTCAACACTGCAGGTGTTGCAAATTTGGATTGGCACTAGAAAGTTTCCTCGGGAAGAACGGGAGAAAGGGTTGCTTAACAGCTTTCCATTCTCATCTTTCATAAAAAGCCTGGGAAATTCTTGTTGTAATGGAGAGACTACAAAGAGGCAACTGAAATGATCCTAAGTCAAGGATCAATCCATCACATATAGGAAAAGATTATGTATGTGTCAATCTCTCCTGCTTTTTGATGCAGAACAAATGGATGTTACCCTTAGTAAATGGTTTATATGAATGCCAGTGCAGCGTTTTAATAGAACAGGCCAAGGACAGGGAGACCTCAGACTTCAGCACAGTCAGGGCTTCTTGCTGGATAAAGCACTAGACTGGAACTCCTAAGACCTAACTTCTGGTCTCACCAAGCTGTTAGGTAACCTTGAGCAGGTCACTTCACCCTTACACAGCACCCTTATGAAACTGCGATAATGATATTGACCCTTTTTGTTATGGAACTGTGAGGTCTACTGATTAGAAGTTCTGCAAGGTGGTGGTGTCACCCTGAGCGTGGTTGGAACTTGGATGAGACCATTTTTGGACCACATACATGCAAGTGAAGACATTCTAAATTACACTGGTGATTTAATTTGCATAAGCGCTTGAAAAGAGAAAAGTGAGCACCTGTGATGA
Source organism: Megaceryle torquata (assembly GCA_024611175.1). Classification (NCBI taxonomy): domain Eukaryota; kingdom Metazoa; phylum Chordata; class Aves; order Coraciiformes; family Cerylidae; genus Megaceryle; species Megaceryle torquata. The sequence goes on from JANIJG010022315.1 coordinate 56,082, forward strand.
AGCTGGTCTGAATAATATATAACATGTAAGTGCAGTGGCAGTAACAAGGAAATAATGTGGTTCAGAAACTGAATATGAGAAATGACAAGCAACTGGCAAAGGAAACCCTTCACTAAATAGAATGCAATTCCATAGTGAAACTGGGTAAGCTATGCAGATTTTGTAAAAAATATAACAATATGGAAATTCTTCTTACCGTGGGATCAAATTAAACTTGTTCTTTTATCAAATGCCTAGGCTGAAGTGCTTACATGTAAATAAGGATTAGGTTCTGGTCTTTCCTGCTGTAGAATGGATGCAGAAATCCATTGTCTGGTTCTGTACTTATTCACTGGGACATGGGTGAGTTTATTGCAAAGTCAGAGCATCACAGAGCTAACTGAGGGTAGGGAAAACATATCTGAGGTTACTTTTCTGACTATTAAAAGATAGTCCCTGGTCAAGGGATCAGGTCTGTGGATAATGAGTGCTTTTAAGGTCTACAAGGTTAAGATGATGTCGTATCAGCTATATATGAAATGGTCCTACTGGCACTCCAGAAGCAGGGCTCAAGGTGAAAGTTAAACCTGTCATGGAACAAGGTGGCTGAAAAAAGTTGCAAGGCCAATTGACTGGATCAGCAGTATGGTGGCAGTTAGAAAGACAGGCAAACTGATGATCTGCATCAATTCAAAAGACCTCAATAGCATACTAAAGTGCTTATACTGTTCTCTGCCAACAGTCACTGAAATATTGCCAAATCAAGTGAACACAATAGTCTTTGCAGTCATGGATGCCAGAGATGGCTTCTGGCAAGTGAAACTGGATGCAGCAAACAGTTACTTGACAACTTTCTGGACCCTGTTTGGGTGCTATCAGTGGCTGACAATGCTGTACAGAACGGGAATCGCTTCAGGGGGTACCAGCAGAGATTGCGCGCAGCCCCTGAGGGTTGTCTGCTGCAGATATCAGTGCAGATGACATTGTTTATTCTCATGTGGGAGGGCAAGGATTGAGCTACGGCCAACCATGATCACAAATTTGCTCTGGTAGAGACAGCAAGAAAGATCAGTCACAAGCAAACAAGGAGAGCTGTACTGGCTCAGAACAAAGCTTGTTAGCCTCATGTCCTGTTTCTAGTGGTGGCTGGTGGAGGAAGCCAAGAAATACAAAAGTGTGTCAAGTACCCAATCCTGAAAATTTCTTCTGCACTGAAATTGAGGGAGACAGAGATGGCTATAGAGCAATACACATGCACATACCACCTTACACATTCTCACTGGCATCCACAGGACCACCACTGCTTCCGAAAAGCATTATTTTCCCCTGCAAAAAGGCACTTTTTTATCTATCTCTTTCTTTTTTCTTTTTCTTTTCTTTTCTCTTTTCTTTTCTTTTTTTTCTTTTTCTTTTCTTTTCTCTTTTCTTTTTTTTCTTTTCTTTTCTTTTCTTTTCTTTTCTTTTCTTTTCTTTTCTTTTCTTTTCTTTTCTTTTCT